>JAWWTY010000088.1:11753203-11766489 GCA_035222235.1 Margarornis squamiger
TTCCTTACTTACTTCCTTCCTTCCTTCCTTCCTTCCTTCCTTCCTTCCTCTTTTTCTTTTTTTCTTTCTTCTTTTTTTTTATTTTTATTTTATTTTTAGATTTCCTGTTCAGTCACATTAAGACTCTTCTTAATCATTTTCAGACCTGAAGGAAATCTTTTATGTTCGTAAGCTTATTTCCCTACACAGCCATTGTAGTCAAAGTGCTACTTGAGCAGAGAAAAGTGGCTGAGACCATAACATAGCTTGTTACTTAAAAGCTTCTGGAAAAGCACTATGGTTATTATGAGATAATAATATCTGTGGGTTTTAATTAAATCCGTTTCGCATCCTGAGCAAGGTTGCACTGCCAAACAGGCACCTTTTACTGGCACATAATCTCCTTGGTGTATAGCTCTACAGTGAGAGCACCCTGTAGTGCTGTAGTGTCTCTGCTGTCAGCCAATTGTTTTAATTATATCCCATTTTAATTATATTGGCATGTGCTTTGCAACTATATGGCTTTTGTGTTTCAGCTGTAATAGGTGTGCAAATCACCTTCTCTGTTAGGCAGGCAGACAGATCCTTGTTTCCTTTGTCTAGAAGAAGCAGTAAAATGTGTAGACTGCAGAGAAACTCAACCCCACTTGCCTTTAGTTCCAGACAAAAGAGTGAAGCGTAGTACAGTGCTCAGACAAACGACTGAAAACCAGCAAATATAAAGTCTCTGTACACATTTATTTAGCTATACTGTGTGAGGGAAGAGAGACAGGTGAGATTAATACTTCAAGCTCCTATCCAAAAGCCCCCAAATTTCAGGAAGATTTATCTGCATAGGTTTTGGATCTGTGACTAAATCAAGTCCTATACAAGTTGCTGTGGACTGCTAAAATTATTCTGAGGGTGGTTCAGGATTGATTGGTAGGAAAAGAAGTTTATGTTCTTTTCTTCTCTTGATGATTCATAACTCCTGTCTCTGAGGAAAAACAGAAGTGCAGAATAGATGTTGTGACTCTCCTGACGTGTCCAACGTTTCTTAAGGAAAAAAAGATTGTGGTGTTTTTTTTTGGGTTTTTTTACCATACCACTGTTAAGAATCTGACAGCCAGCATGCACTGCTGGAAATATTTTTCGTTGGTTTGTTGGTTTGCTGAGGCTTGCACTGGTACTAGACTCACAGTGATGGTGCAACACAGCTCAGAGGGCAGCCCGGTCATAAGTGTGCATCTACTCTAAAAATGGCTTAAATGGGCATAATTTAGGGTAAAACCATCTGGTCTGAGGATGTGGGCCAAACTACAGGTAATGGAATAGATATACTGTTACCTCAGCTCTTGCCTACAGACACGGTCTTCATAGTAAAGGCAAGGACAGGGTTGGGAATGGGCATTCCTGAGCATCCTACAGCTCTGTACATCTGCCATCGATAAATCCCTCTGGAGCTCTGAGTCTTGTCCCCACTATGTCACTGACTGAGGGACCTTTGAGCACAAGCATATGATCAGAGTTGTGAAATGTTTTGATTTTGTGTCTGAAGTGGATATCTAAGTATGAGAGAGAAATTTCAAACGTGAATGATCTCTTCCTATTTCAAATCTGCTGTGTCCTGTTTGCTACATCATGTCTTTACTGACAGCTATGTTCATGTCACTAGTGCTGCTGAGAAGGTCCTCCCAGTCCCCTTTCTCCAGGAGGAGATAGATGCCTTCTGGAAAATACAGGAATCTGGTCATTTCAGCAGCAGAAAGAATAATCTGGGTACAATTAATTTTCAAGACAGTTGTATTTTAAGAATACTTGCACCTAAGTCTGTGAGGAGAGTTATAAATGTGATTCCTATACTTCTGGAGGCAGAAACTGAAGGTTCAGGTGTTTTTCTCACCCAGTCTGACATTCGGGAATTCCCATCATTAGGTGTTGGTAATCTCATCTTTGGATCTCATCAGTCATCCTGTGAAATTTTTTCCCCTGCCACCAGGCACCAGTCACTCAGCTGACTGCAGGGAGAACAACACAATGTTCTCATCACTTCTCAAGGACAGAAGGCATCATCCCAATGGAATGGACAGGTCTTGTGCTGGTGAGACCTGCAGAGTGACTTTGAGAGCCTCACTCGAGACATCACCACTGTACACCACCTGGCAGAGGAGCTGCAGGTGCTGAATGACCCTTGTAATTGTGACCCACTGACCCGGTACATGTCTGTTTGAATACGTCTGTTTGAATACATGTCTCAGCTCTGCTGCAGCAGCTTAATCACACTCTAAAATACTTTGCAAGGTGCTTCTGTGGCAGTGATGCAAATGCTAATTCCTCAGCCTAGAAGGGGCTCAATTTGCTTCTAGCAAAATAGAAGCATTCCGAATTTTTCAGGGAAAGAGAAGCTGTTGTGCTAATCAGGAAATTCTTTCAAAATCACCTAAGAGCTCAAGGCAAACTGAAGCCAGAATATTCGAAAGTTACTTCTTACAGTATGTCACTTAAAAAAGCCATTAAATATTAGAGTTTGACCTTGGCTCTTCCCATCTCCCTGCTGTATCCAGCCTCATGTCCAGCACAGATACTGGGCACAGGTGGCTCAGCTTGCAAAATGTCATTTGAAGTGGGAGTCTGAGATATTTTTAAACTGGTGAAGGAAGACATTTAGAAAATTAACAGTGATTATGACTCTATTTCCCCATCCCTTCTGGAGGGATAAAGCCTGAGATACCTCTAAATATCTGTCTGTTGCATCCAAATCATGAGATAGCACCTTTACAAGCTGGTCATTTAAACCAGTCCTGGAGGGAGTCCCTGTGCCTTCATGAGAGGAGGCCCACAAGAAGCTGTTCTGCACAAAACACACCAACAGGGGTTTCCATTACAGAACATCAGAATGTTGATTTAGAAGCTTCTGAGGACATCTTTTCTATTGTGAAAGCCAAAGTAAAATTGCAGCTTATTCTTGTTTTAGAGATATTCCCTCTTCTTTCTCCCCTCCTTTCTTCTCTGCATTTGGGACCTGAGAAGCTGAATCCCATCTTGCCACAGAATGCGTGCCAACCCATCTCCACAGCCTCATGACTTTGCCCCATTGTAGGGCCCAGTCTAGGGCTCAGAGAAGACTGTCAGTGGCCAAACCATGCCTGTTGATACACCTTTGTATCCTTGCACAACGTACTTGCACACCAACTCCACTCTTGCTTCATCAGGGAGCCAGTCATTGAACTTTTTCTGCTCTGACTGAACTGCCTGATACTGGATTTATAATTCTCAGCTCTGATGGCTGAGCACATTATTGAAAACTTAAACAAAGAGCTTGAAAGTGCTGTCCAAAACTGTGTGGGACTTTGTAAAGCACAATAGAATTATATTCTCAGCCTCACTCGCTCCCTTGCCAGCTGTCTGTCACTCCAGGGGCTGGAGGCAGAAGGAGAAGGAAAAGGTTTGCTGGCAGATAGCAGGAAGGATGAAGTCATAGAAAGCATGGGTTTTTGGCAAGTGATCACAATTTGCTCACACAGCATGTAGTTTCATCACAGTTTTTTTGGATTAAAAGCTTCTCCTGTTTCTGGCTCAGCTGACATCACAGCCTTTTTCAGATTCTGTCATTATTTGCACTATTAGCACTGGTTAAAGCACCACTAGTGTGATAGTATCTCAGCTGTGAGGGAGTTGAGGCTCAGCAGTACCAAAATTACAGTAACTTATAGTGTAGTACTGACATTTCCTCCTTTTTTTTCGAGGTTTGGTCTTGTTTTGTTCCATCCATCTCCGTTACACCCTTATACCTCCTTTATACCACCCTTATGCTCCTCTTTCCCAGAACTGGAGGAATATTATGAGCAATATGAAGTAATCATCTAGATCATATCCACTTTCATTTAGAAAGGGAATTTACATAGAATGGGAGTTTACAAAGACATTTATAAACATGTGGGTTTGTTTTAAAGAAAGGAAATACCACTGACATTTGTATTGTGGGATTTGTAGGTAGCAAACAATTGGAGAGGTAACTAACTTGGCAAGGCTGGAGACAGATTTAATCCTGGGTACTTTCAGTCATGATAGGGAGCTCATCTGTGTAGTTTAATAAAAAAGTTCTCCAGTGGGGTGTGGCGAGGGGAAAATTCTCTGTGGTTCAGAAGTAATCTTCATTGGTTTTGCTGGTGGAAAGGAGAGCACTTATCTTATGCCATGGCACAGGGTTATGAAAAGGAAGTGCCCTGCTTCTGCTGCGCCTCTTCTCTCCCCCAGTGCAGTGGGGCTGCGTGGAGCCATCAAATACACAAGATCATTGGAAAATTGATATCCCAACCAAGGATCCTGGACAAAGAAGTCCAATAGTCACACTACAATATGTGGATGCCCCACAGAGATCCCCTTCAGTCGTGAAAGGGCCCAGGAGTAACAGACAGGCCATAAAATTTGGGGTCCAGTTCATCAAGAACATTAGTGATAGGACAAAGAGTAATGGATTTGAACTGAAAGGAGGGAAATTTAGGTTAAGTATACAGAAGAAACTAGTCCCTGTGTGGGTGGTGAGGCACTGGCATGGGTTGCCCAAAGAAACTGGCTGCCCCATCCCTGGACGTGTTCAAGGCCAGGTGGATGGGGCTTGGAGCGATCTGGTCTAGTGGAAGGTGTCCCTGACCAGGACAGGAGTCTGAAACTGGATGAGTTTTAAGGTCCCTTCCAACCCAAACCATTCTCTGCACCACTTCCTGCACACTCCCATCACTGTCACCACCAGTCCCTGGCTGATGGATGAGTGGATATATCTGCTGACAAATATAGGGAGAGAAGAAGCTATTAATTTGCAACAATCTAGTATTAAATTTTCTTCCAAATCAAACCTGTCTTTCAAGTAGATGGGCAAAAATATTTATCATTTTATAGATCCTCTGTGAAAAAAAAACAAAACAAACACACAAAACCCAAGGAGATTCACACCCTTTGGTTTGTATTTCTGTTTTATTACCAAAGCTGCACTTCTGCTTTCCCACAAGGTTTCAGTGAAAGCATAATGGGGCATTTTTTAATTGTTTACAGAGAGTTTGAATGATTGGGTTGCCACCAAGGAGTAAAATAAATTGTGGCCTGGCAGCTAAACAACAAAACAAAACAAGGCTTGCTTTTTTGATATAATCGGAAGTATTTCCTCAGACTGCTGATTTTGAGAAAGAAACTGCATTTTGTCCTCGATGTAGAAACAACTGGTGGTATTTTTGAACTGAAGAGGTTTTTCTCCTGGAATACTGCTGACAGATATTTGGCTTGAACAGGTGGCAAAACACCGCATGGAATATGCATGTGCTGCCTTATTTTAGGGGAATTTTCTTCCTTATTGTTTGGGTTTTTAAATCAGTGGTTTTATTTATTCTCCTAATGTTTCTAAAGCAACAACTTTTGTTCCCCAAGAAGTTTGGGCATCTCTTGTGACTGTTATAAAAATAATACCTGAAACAGAATAAATTATCCAACAACAATGACTTAGGAGTTAATAAACAACCCCTGTGTATCAGTGGAGATTTTCTCCACTACAGCAGAAAGAAAAGTTAAACACATTTGTCTCTGAGGAAAACATGAAATATTGATCGAATTCTGATTTATTGCAATTGACTACTTAAAACACAACTACCTAAAAAGGCTTCTGAGACATCCTTTATACTCAAGGTATTCCAGGGCTCAGAAACCACTGTAAACAGGTGAATGGAAATGTTTTAGTATTTGAAAAAATTGAGGGGGAAAAAAAAAAAAAGAAATCAGACCATTAATGTGTTTTCAGACTAAAAACTCCTTTCACATATAGAAATCACAATGAGGGTGACCAGAACTCTTGTTGCAAAATGTGACCATGTTCAGCCTTGACTCCAAAGATTAATAAAAAAGCCTTTTTATGTTGTTGTGTCATAGAAGATCAAACAAAACAAAACAAAAAAACAACAAAAACAAACAAAAAGGACCGAACAGCAACACTAATGGTTGAAAATTACTTTAATATAGAAGTACTTGAGTAACATAAATAATGTTTGAAATGTGTCAGCTGAGTTTTCTCTTTCCTCTGCCTCCCTTGCAAGCTCTTCCCACACAAACACCTCCCCCTGCCTTGGGGCACATCCAACCCCCCCACACAAGCTCCTCCCCAAGCCCATGACCCCATCCTTAAAAACAACTCCACACCAACTTTTCCACTTTTTCCCCCAAAACGGATCCAGTACCCACAAAGTTTCAGATTTTGATGGGGGAAAAAGGCAAAAAATGGTTAAAAATCAGCTCTTTGCAACACTTTTTTTTGTTTGTTTGAAGAATTCCAAGTTTTCGTGGCCAAACCCAAATTGTTGCAAAAATACCTGGGAATGTTGCCAGGTCCTCCTGAATTTCTGGGAATTTTGGATCCCCCTGCCAAGGTCTTAGTATTTGTTATTATTTTTGAGGCTAGAATGAGGAAATCTGGGAACTTCCCAAGACAGGATGGGAGGCATCTGATATCCTGCTTCCACGGAGGTAAAAGAGAGGGAATTGGCTGTCTTCACACCACAGCATGGGTGGCCAAGAATCCAGGTGGGAATAGGGTGGGAATGGGTAAAAGTGGGGGAAGGTGAAGAAGGGCAATTCAGTACAGAAGGGGCAACAGAGGAGGGCAGGGCTTGGTGTGGGGCATGGTGCCCCACACTTTGGTGTCACAGTGCCATGAACTTTGCAGTTACAACACACCACATTTTGAAGGCAAAACATCCCACAGCTGGGGCTTATAATGCACCACACTTGGTGGTTGCAGTGCCTCACACTGATGTTTCACATCCCCACACTTAGGGGTCACAATGCCCAACAATTCAGGGTCAGAACACCCTACAGGTATGAATTGGGGTTCTGCAAACTTCGGGGTCACAGTAACCCACATATTTGGGTCACAGTGTCCACCTATTTGGGATGTCTGTCCCACACTTAGGAGTAACAGGACTCCACACTTATGGTCACATTGCCCCATAGTTTGGGGTCAAAATGCCCCACACTTAAGGGTCACAGTGCCCCACGTTTTGAGGGCAAAAGACCACATATTTTGGGATGAGATCACCCCACATTTGGTCACAGTGCCCAGTACTTTTGGTCAAAACACCCCACATTTTGGGGTCAAAATACCTAATGCTTCAGGATCACATTGCCCCACATTGGGGTCACAATGTCGAACACTGTGGGGTCATAGTGCCTCTCTCTTGGGATCATTGTGCCCCACATTTGGGTTAACACTGCCCCACATTTAGGGGTCATGGTGTCAGACACTTTTAGGTCACGTTGCCCAACCTGTGTTGTCAAAGATGCTCCACACTTGGGGGTCACAGTATGTAGCAGTTTGGGATCAAACATCCCACACTTTGGGATCACAACAACCCACACATAGGGGTCTCAATATCTAACAGTTGAGGGTCAAAGTACCCCACACTTTGGGGTCACATTGCCCCACACTTAGGTGTAAAGGTGGCCCAAACGTGGAGGTAACAGTGCCCCATACTCAGGGTCCCTGTATCTCACACTAGGGGATCGCATTGCCCCAAACCTGAGGGTCATAGTGCCCCACACTGTGGAGTTGCAATGCCACATGCTTTAAGGTCACAGTGCTCCACAATTTGGCGCCATGTTGCACTAAATCTACACAAAATGTACCACACCTGGGGGCCATGGTGCCCCACACTTGGGGGTAACATCACCCCACATTTAAGGGTCACAGTGAGCCATACTTGATGGCATCACATCACCCTACGTTTGGGGATTACAGTGTCCTACACTTTGAGGTCACAACATCCCACACTTCGAGGTTGCAGTGGCCCACACGGGGACCGGAGTGCCCCGTACTTGGGGGTTGAAGTGCCCCACACTCACGGGTCACAGTTTCCCACCCACTGGGATCATGACCCCTCAGTTTTCCAAATGAACAAATAAACTTCAAATCCACCCTCTAAAAAATCCTTTAAAAGGGTTTATTGACTGTTGTATCAAAACCATATGATAGGAATATAACTTTTATGGGGGAAAAAAACACTGGGATTTGGGTCTTTTTGACCTAAACTTGGTATTTTTGGAGGTTTCAGAGGATGGATGAGACACTGGGGCAACAGAATCCGCAAAGCGATGATTGGTTTGGGGAAAATCCAGGAAAATTTCATGGATTTGAGGCAAAATCCAGAATTCTCCTAAATTTGGGGAATTAGAGCTGGATCCACCTACGGGACAGGATAGATGGGAGCATCAACTTCCTGACGGATCTGGTGGGATATGTGGCTGGAACAGAGAGAAAAATGTATCATTTTGGGCAGAAAACTTTTTTGCAAAAATGGCAATTATTATGCAAAATGGTATGTTAAGATGTAAATAATGGCTAATTACTATGCACAAGTGGGTCAGTATTATGCAAAATTAATTGATTTTGTGGAAAATGGCTCATTTTTGGGCAGAAATGGTAATTATTATGCAAAATTGCTCATTGCTAGGAATAAAGTCTCATTACTGGGGGAAAAAAGGGCCCATTATTATGTGAAATAGCCCATTTTTGGGCAGAGAGGTCTCTTACCATGTTTGTTCCCGGAGGATCCCTCCTCAGTCGCTGCGGATGAAACCAAAGAAACTGGAAAATTCCTTCCAGAATCTGCCCAACCCCTCCCCCTTTAAATTTTTTCCCAAATTTCTGGGTGGAAAAACAATTTTTTCAGGGACTTTGGGGTTAAAATTAGGAATTACCATCCAGCAAAATCCCGGGATTTCCACATGTCCACCACCTCGCCAATGCTCCTGGCATCACTTCCATCCGGAAGCTTCAGGTCATCTCTAGGATTTCCATTGAAATTCCCACAGGGGGCACAAAGACGGGTGGCCAGGCTTGAGGCCACAGTGATGGTGGCCTCCCCATCGACGGTGATCGTGACAGACATCCCAGACCGATGTGTGATGGTGACATTCCCAGGGGATGTGGTCACTGAGACGGAGTCAGAGATGGTGGTGGGGGGGCGAGTGAAGAGGCCATTCACCTGGAAAATTCCAGCAAATCCCAAAAAGCATTATAAAAACTTAGTTCGTTCTTGGGCAAGAAGGCTCTAGATGGGGCAAAATCACTCCATATTAGTCAAAACCACACTTTACAAAAATGGTTCATTATTGGGTAAAACCCACTCTATTTTGAGTGAAGTAGCCCAATGTTGGGCAAAATCTGGAGAGATTTTAGCCCAGATGTCTCTAGAGTGACCCAAACCACCCCAGTCCCCTTGCCCCTTGTCTCACTCACTCACCCACACCTCCATGTTGCCATTGACACTGATGACACCCTCGCGGACGAAGACGATGGCAGCTGTGGCTGCCGGGATGTTCATGTCACGACAGTCGCTGACCTCCACCACCACCTTGAACCAATCTGGGGCCTCCTCATTGCAGAGGGCCGACACCTTGTAGGTGCCACTGGCCAACAGGAGGCCGGGGACGCCATCAAAGGTGGTCAGGGTGGCTCCAGGTGTGACCCGGCAGTGGCCTTCCTTCTTGACGCACACCTGTGCCCCGTCACGGGTGACGCACACCTGGTCTAGGTGACACTGCGTGTCCTGGCACACCAGTCCCCGCAATGGGTGACAGTGGCATTCCTTGGAGCAGTTGTTGAAGGTGACAGTTTCCCCTGCCTGGAATATGAAATCTCAGAGGTTAAGAGACATCTCCTGTGTTTTGGGGAGAATTCCTGAATTCCAAGGGGGTAAATGCCATGGAGTGAGGAATTCAGGTGGATCTGGGGGAGTCTGGGAAACTCAACTAGATAATGGTAATTTTTTTCCCCTGTTAATTATAATATTTTTTTCCTGTTATTTGCCTTTTTTCCCCACTAATTCTCCATTTTTCCCACTAATTTTCCTTTTTATTCCTGGCTAATCCCCTGTTACTTGTCCTGCTTTTCACCTTCAGTTGTCCCTTTTCCTGTTAATTGACTGTTCTTTGTCCCATATCCTCTGGAACCTTCTAGATGGACCAACCCAACCCCCAATCTGATTCCCAGCAAAACAACTTCACCAATCCCCAGACTTGATGGTCACCTGTCCCGTCACCTGACCTTGAGGTAGCGTCCCCTGTGGACACATCCACAGCGCTCAGGTGACACACAGGTGTCTCCGTCAAAGACGAACCCCTCGTCACACTGACAGCCTTCAAAGCACCCCAAGGTGCAGGGGACAGGACCCACGAGGGCAGCACAGGTGACATCGCAGGTGCGGGTGCAGAGCTCATAGTGGCTGTTGGAGGGGCAGGACAGGGCTGGGGGAAAAGGGGGAAAATCACACTGTTGGGACAATTCCAAAATTGTGGCGGTTTTACTTCTCAAAATTTGTGGGTATTCAGAAAAATATGAGTGTCTGCTTCTTTTTTTTATTTTTTTTTTATTTTTTTATTTTTTTTTAACTTGAGGAGGTGTTTTTCAAAATTATGGGCGTTTTCCCAAATTTTGTGCATTTTCCTCCAAACCTTTTTTGCTCTTCTCAAAATTGGATTTTTTTTTTTTTTTTTTAAATTTGAGGGTGCCATTCAAAATTGGTCTTCTTATCCTACACTGGAGGGTTTTCAGTAAAATTGGATGCATTCAACCAAAATTAGAAGGTTTTTTTTAAAATTTCACTTTGGGGGCTTTTTTCCCCCAAATTGGAGCCTTTTTTTTTCAAATTGTAGGGGTTTTTACCAAACTTAGAAGGCTTTCTGATTTTTCTTTTTCAAAATTGAAGTTGTTTTTTCAAATCAGAGGAAAGATTAGATGTACTTTTTCAAAATTTGATTATTTTTCAAAATATTTATCAAAATGAATTTTTTTTTTCTCATAATTGGAGCCTTTTTTCTACAGCTGGAAAGTTTTTATCAAAACTTAGGGAAATTTTTTAAAATGAATGGTATTTTTAAATAATGGGAGAATTCTTTTTCAAAATAGAAGAGAATTTTCCTAAAATTTAAACTTGTTCTTTCAAAAATGGAGAATTTTTTTAAAATTTGACCTTTTTCAAATTTTTAGGATTTTTTTAAAATTTAAGGATTTTTTCAGAATTAGAGGGTTTTTCCTATCTTTGAAGGAATTTTTGCAAAATTGGAAGATTTTTTTTTTTTTTTTTTTTAATTCCAGGGAAGATTTCCAAAATTTGAGAGAATATTTTGCAAAACAAACAAGGGAAATTTTCCAAAACTGGAGGAAACTTTTTCAAAATCTGTTGAGGGTTTTTTTTTTCAAAATTGGAGGGAATTTTTCCAGAATTCGAGGAGGTTTTTTTCCCAAAATTTCAGGGTTTTTTTTTCTAGGAGAATATGTATTTTTTGAGGAAAACAGGACCTGGATTGGCAAAACCCCATCTGACTTACGGCAGAACTCCTTCGTCCTCCATGGCTCGACTGCAGCGCCAGCAGCCTGACAGGCAGCAGTGTATGCCTGCAGCGCGTGACACAAGGCACCACGGTCCCCTCTGGCAACACAGACATCGTGGACACAGTGGGTGAAATACTCCACAGGGCTGACACGTGGGTGACACCCCCGGAATGGTCCCTCCGCATCACGGATGATCCCACAGGATGCATTCCTGCTGTAGGATGCTGCATCGGTGACATCACACTCGCTGCACGCACCATCATCACAGCCATCACTGCATGCTCCATCCTTATCTGGAACCTTCCAGGAGGTGACGAATTCCTGGGTGGTTCTTGCCAGTGCCCCCGTGGGCAGTCGGAAGTCATCAGTGGGGTCCCCATCATAGTCCCCGCCCAACCCGCACAGGCGGCCGCGGTAGACATCAGGGACGGTGATGAGGAGGAAGGTGGCTGTGTTGTAGAGGACACGGACTCCAGCAGAGGTGTGGAGGACAATGTTATTACCCTCTTGACCAATGCGGAGTTTGTTGTCCTCTGTCACCAGTGGGAGGGTGTAGCGCTCTGAGTTCACCTGGGATGGGGACAGGATGGCACATGTGTGTGGAATGTGGTATAGGATCACCAGACCCCACACCTGGGTGATGGTGTAGCCATGAAATGAGACTCCCACCCTCCTCACCATGCTTACCATCACCACATCACTGTGGGAGTCACTGGTTCCCCCTCCACAATGATGAGATACCCATGGATAGACACCACCACTGTCTTCATTGTCACTACATCACTGGGAGGGTCTCCAGACCCTGCTCCATAGTGATGGTATATCCATGGATGGACACCTCCACCCTCTTTTTTGCCACCAGGTCATTGTGGGGACCTCCAGATCCCGCTCAACAGTGTTGAGCCCTCTTCATCAACATGTCTCCATGAGTGTCTTCAGACCCTGCTCCATGGTGATGGTCTACCCATGGGTGGGCATCTCTACCCTCCTTATCGTCACTGTGTCACCATGGGTGTCAGTGGATCCCCCTCCACAGTGACAGTGTACATGTGGATGGACACCACCACCCTCTTCATCATCACTGTGTCACCATGGGGGGTCTATAGACTTACCTTCACCTCCCACCTCTGTTCCCGCTCCATGGTGACGGTGTACCCATGAATGGACACCATCACCCTCTTCATCATCACTGGCTCACTGTGACTGCCTGCCTCATGCTCCACCAACACCGTGAAGTTGACCAACCGTGGTGCTGGCTCACACAGCCGTGCCAGGACATAAGTGCAGGATCCCGGGATATTGAAGGTGCGTCCATCGAAGGTGACATAGTGGGGGTCTCCTGATACAACCAATCGGCCATAACCAGTGGGGTAGCACCCCAGCACTCCATCTTCCATGCGACACTCTTCATGGGCACCACAGAATGCCTCCTGGCAGGTCACAGCACCATTGGTGCCACAGCGGCAGCGTTCCCGGCACGAGGGGTAAAACTCCGTGTCCTTCTGGTAGTAGCGACCATGGTACTCACAGCCACACTCGGAGTGGGGGACACAGTCGGAGCCACTGAGGATGTAACCAGGGTCGCAGAAACAGCCCTCAGAACAAGGTGAGTCAGGACAGGTGGCAGGGACGGAGGGGGTGCGGCAAGTTGGCTGGCAGGGGCTCCCACAGAGCTCATAGTGGGAGTGGGGTGGGCAGGAAAGAGCTGGGGAAAAAACAGAGGATATAGGGAGTGAGGGAAATACCTGGAGGGAAGAGAAGTCCCTCTAAGAAGGATGGAAAGAAAGGAGGAGTGAGAAAAGGAGAAAAGAAAGGATGAAGGGAGGAAAGGAAGTAAGGAAGGAGAGATGGAAGTGAGACAGAAAAAGAGGGAGGGAGAAAAAGATGAAAGGAGGGAGGGAGGGACGGAGAGATGGAGGGAGGGAGGGAGGGAGGGCGGGAGGGAGGGAGGGAAGGA
>JAWWTY010000088.1:11778260-11800654 GCA_035222235.1 Margarornis squamiger
ATGATCTTTCCCCCACATTCCCAACTTTCCTTCCCAAATCACAAATTATGCCTCAAAATCCCCGCATTCACCCTCTAGCTCCCAAATTTCCCCCCATATTCCCACTTTTTCTCAAATCTCCTGATTTGCCCCCCAAAAATTCCAACTTACAACCAGCAGTCATTGTCATTCAGCTGGGGTGGGTCCACACCCGTCACCTGGAAGTTGTCCACCCGGAAGGCCCAGCGCCCTGGCACATTGACATTGGAGGTGGCAGTGATGTTGATGATGGCATCAGTTTGGGATCCAGGAATGTTGTAGAAGTTGGTGTCATCACCACTGTTGAATCCCGCCTGGAAAATTTGGGAGGACCTTGTGAGGGCCGACCACCGCCAAGGGAGTGGTGGAACCCCAAATCATGTTAGGTGAGCACTGGCCACTGGTGTCCATCAAAAATGTTGTGGACCAATTCATGACCTTCACCATCATGATCATCATCTCCAAAAGATGGGTGGGACAATCTCGACCTCCCACCAAAACTCTGTGGGCCAAACTCTGACCTTCATCATCCTCATCCCCAGAAGATGGATTGAGCTAACCTCTGACCTTCATAATTTCTGTCATTATCTCCTGAAGATGGGACGGGACAACCTTAACCTCCCCTAAAAATATTGTGGGCCAGTCCCTAACCTTCATCATAATCATCATCATCCCCAAAAAAGAGGATGGGCCAATCTCTAAACTTCATCTTCATCATCATTCCCAGAAGATCAGGTGGAACAACCTCCTGCCCCTCCATCTCCCCTTCCCCACCTACATGTGCTGGGATTCCCCCGAGCCCTGTTTCAGCATCCCCATCACTCGCCGCCCCTGTGGTCCACTGGATATCCCCGTAGTTGAGGATGATGAAGAATGTCTTGGAGTCAGTAGTCAGCACAGCCTGGAAGGTGTTGCCCTATGGAAAAAGGTCACAGAGGTTAAGGATGGATGATGGAGGTTAAGGGGCTGGCTCATGGAGGTCAAGGATTGGTTGTGGAGGTCAAGGGTGGCTCATGGACATAATCTGCCTCATGGAGGTCAAGAGATGGGTTGTGAAAGTCAAGGGGTGGGTCACAGAGGTTAAGGATGGATGATGGAGGTCAATGGATGGGTAGTCTAGCTCAATGGATGGGACATGGACATGAAGGATGGCTCATGATGGTCAAGGGATGGGTCCTGGAGGTCAGTGGGTGAGACATGGACATGAAGGATGGGTCATGGAGCTCAAAGATAGATCAGTCACCAAGACCCTCAAGTGGATTCTAAGGCAGCCAGGTGGGTCACCAGAGCCACCACGTGCGTCACAAGAGCCAATGCAGGACCTCCACACCCCAACCACACGCCTCACCTTTGTGGAGGTGGAGCCATAGTAGGCCACGTGGTCCCAGGTGGCCACGAAGGCCCAGGTGGCAGTGAAGGAGGTTTCAGGGAAGTACTGGTTGATGTTCTGGCTAATGTCTGCCAGCAGCGCCGGGTCGGTGGTCTGGCGGTAGAAGATGTCTCCACCCAGCACATTGTCCACGTCTGCCCAGTAAGGGGCCACGAAAGTGCGCCCATCCGCCAGTGGGAAGGGGTCAGCAGTGTACTGTCTGACAGGGTCATCAAAGGAGATCACCCCGTTGTTGTTCACCTGCAGATGGCACCGGGAGGGAGTGGGGAAAGAGGTTGGGGGGGTGCAACACCTTAACTTGGGTTGTGGAATGCTGGAGATGGACCATACAAAGCCCCCAAGACCCACCACCCATTAGACCCTCCCAAGATCCACCAACCATAGGAATGCTCACTTACAGGACACCCACCCCCCAATACCCATAGAACTCCCCAAGACTCTCCTCTCACATGTCCCCTCTACACCTACCAACTCCACCAAGACCCACCCCTCCAGGACCCTCCCAAAACCCACCAACTGTAGGACTCCACAACACTCACCAAATCCCAAGAGCTACCACCCATAAGACCACTCATCACCCACTCATCACAACCACTGAGGATGACCCCTAACAGCTGCCAACCACAGGACCACCCCAAAACCCCTTCAAGCCCCCCAAATGCTCCCCAACCCCCACACATCTGAAGAATTTTCTGTGTCCCAGAACAAATCCCTCTACGAACTCAACCTGGGGTCAAATTTGGAGGTGGTGGGTGGGAGTGGGGAGGGACACACAAGAGAAAAATGAAGTAGAAATGAAGAGAAAAAGGGGAAAAATGAAGGAAATTCCGAAAAATGTTGAATTTTAAGTGACTTACAAAGAGGGATTCATGGGTTTTGCCATAGAAGGTAAAGGGAACGGAGAGGGTGATTCTCTCAGATGTCCCATCATCATGTTTGGGGTTCGTCTGGTCCCCCTGATCCAGTCCATAGGGATAGAGCAGGGACCCTGTGGCAAAATCAGGATTTGGGAACTCCCCTCCACAGCCACTCCCCCTTCCCCCCCCCACAGTGTGGATATTGAGGTGAAACATGACAGATTTGGAGTTTCTGTGTTCTTGGATACCTAAAAATGGGTTTGTCTTCTACTGAGTGTTCAAGGTGAAATTGAGGTGCGAGGGAATTACCCCACTGAAATTTCATAAGGAACAAGTGGATTTTGGAAGACATAGTGGGAAAATAGTCTGATGTGAGTGTGAGAAAGCTCGGTTTAGGTGCAAATAGTGTTTTTTAAGGCAACCCCCCCAAACTCACCTTTGACAGATGAGGCTTTGGTGTCCATCACAGACCCTGGAGAAGAAATGGGAGGGGGCAAAAAAAAAAGAGTCAATCTATTATTCTCCAACAGGGACAGAAATTCAAACTTTTTTCAGAATTTACCGAAAATCAGGAGGAGGAGGAAAACACCAGAGGATAACATCCTGGACCCTAAAAGATTGTAAAAATCAGGGAAAAATTAAAAAAAAAAAAATAAATAACCATAACCCCCCCCCAAAAAAAAAAAATCCCCTAAAATGATGATGCAGCAGAAAGCAAATAATTCCACATTAAAACACTGACCAGAAACATTTCTCAGGAATTTTCTGGGCAAAGTGGGGGAAATTGTGTTATTTTAAACCCTTCTTAAAAGAGTTGAAGTATTTGGGCAGTTGACATTTTAATTTAATTAAGGTCAATTTATTTTTAATTATTGATGTAATTTAATTCACTGGGGTTTTAACTTTATTTTTGAACTCTTTAATATGATTGAACTTATTTGAAGTTTTCAAGTTAATTCTATTTCATTTAATTTTAAATTTTTAATCTGACTTTTTATTTAATCAACTTCTTAATTTAATTTGATTTCCATATATTTTCTATTTATTAGGATTCTTATTAAATTTTTATTTAATTGAATCTTGACTTTTTCCCCTTTGTGTGCACAAATTGAGGATTTCTTTGTCCATTTGACCCTTTCGTGTCCAAATTCAGGGTTCTCTTCCATTTTTTTCTGCATAAAATTAGCAATTTTTTACCCTTTCCCATGCATTTTTAAGTCATTTAAAGGGAGAAACTTTCCTTAAACCCATGAAATAGAAAGAATTTAAAGAGATAGAATTCCAGGAATTACTAAATCCCCACCAAAATAAAAATTCCCTCACCTGGATTCCGATGAATAGAAAAACCGGGGCCCAAAAAGGAGCTCAAACACCCAAAAATCCCCGGTTTTGCCTTCTCCTCCTCCTTCTTTTATCAAAAAGACACAGAAACATGGAATTTGCCAACTTCCCACCCACCCAAGCTCTCTGAGCTCTCCAAGTATTTTTTGTAAAGGGGAATTTGAGTTCATCGGTCTTGGATTTTTGGCTCCTCCAGATTCCTGTTTTAAGCTCAGGGAAGCTTTTTTTTTTTTTTATAATATTGGGGTTCTGGAGACACCTCCAGATCCCTCAGCACTTTGTGTAGGTTTTTTTACTCCCAAAATCGTAATTTTCAAGAATTTCAGGATGTGAGGGCTCCTGGGTTTCTTCTCTGCTTAGCAACAACACCATTCTCCTCTGCCCCCCTCCAAAAAAAAAAACCTCCACATTTTCCTTGAATTTTGGAATTTTGTTTTTTGGCCTGGAGCCGGGTTCAGACTTCTCTGGAATTCTCAGCTGGGATTTTTCTCATTAGTTTTATGAAAAAACAGGAAGATTTGGGTCTGCCCCCCTGGAGACACTGGTTGAGGGTTGAAAAGGGGGCAGCGATTCTAAAGAATTAATTGAATTTTTGGGCAGGCTCTAAAGGGGAGAGTCAGCTGGGATGTGGGTTCCACACTCATCCTGATGGTCCTGTGGGTCCCACACCTATCACAACATACCTGTGGGTCCTCCAGCTACCGCAACACTCCTCTGGGTCCCTCACCCATGGCGACATCCCTGTAGGTCCATCACTTATCATGGTATCTCTGTAAGTCCATCATCTGTCACAACATCCCTGTGGGGCCCACCCCACTGAGACATCCCCATGGCTCCTGTACCTATTGCAACATCACCTGTGGGTCCTCACCCACCCCTGTGGGTCCCACAGCAGTTACAATGTCCCTGTGTTTCCTACACCTATTGCGACATCCTCATAAGTGACAGGATCCATCTGTCTACTCCAAAATTCTCAGGAATTTTGGGGACAAATTCACAGCCTGCCCCACTCTGGCTGGATGTGGTAACTGGCCAAAGTTTAATGCTTACCTCCCACACCTCCCTCCTTCCTTTCCCCCTAAATGTCCCAGACTGAAAGGGAAAACCCAAATCCTCCCTCCCGTCTGCGCTGGCTGCCTGGAGACCTCACAACTTACCTTCATGATGTACTAGGGGGGTGTCCCACATCCAGCAAGATGTTCCACATCAAGGGAACATCCCTGAGGCACTTCCCAGCAAGGGCTGGGGGCTGTAAGGTGCTGCACAGGGACTCCCCTCGGGAGCTCCTTGAAGCCAGGTGTGGGACATCTGCAAGTCTGCAGGAATAAATTGCTGTGTGACTTTGCTGGATCGAGGAAGTATGGGATGTCGGTAGCAACTCTGCAAAGGTCTTGCAGGGAGAAGCAGCAGAAAGGTTAATGCTGAGTCACCTTGTACCACTGCTTTAAAGTTCTGCTGACAAGTGGGATGAAAACCAGATTGTTTGAAAATTCTTGCTGTTAGTAACTTCATGGATTCTGGAGCGGTTTGCTTGGTTGGTGGCTGGTTTGCTTCTTTTTATCTTCCTGATTTAAGACCTTGGCATAATGCATGGCTGTTGTTTGCGCTGCTAATGCTCGGATGAACCACAAAATTGAGCTTCTACTTGCCAGAAATCATGCTAAATGCTGATTTTAAAGCTTGTTCTCATTAGCATCTTCCTCTCTGGGGACATGAATACTGAAAAGACCATGCTGATTCCAATTAGTGTTAAGTGGTAGTTGTATTTGCTCTAGATTGGACCAAACTTTAAGCTCAGCTATTTATATATGTAGCATGTAGTATGCAATTTGAATTAAAATAACTGTTTCCTTCTAAAATTCAGGGTTTTTTTCTTTCTATCTGCTGTGAGAAACAGCTTAGCTGGCCTTCTATCCACAGGTACCCAGGAAAGATATAATCTGGAAAGTTAAGTCTCTTAAAACCACTCATAATTCTGAATGGATCCTTTGTGGAATATCCAACTTTGAGTCACTGAAGGAGGTTCAAATGAGGAGTCAAATGGCACAAATTCTGTCTGCTTAGAAAAGTGGCCGTTTAAACACCTGAAATCAAGCATTTGAATTACTATTCAAGTCTTGGCCTTAGAACATGGTGCTGTGAATGTTTATTGGTGCATCTGGCCTCATGAGAAGATTGTTATTGTTATAATTCATGCAACAGGAACCAGCAAGAGTTACAGTGGATAAACACAGAACACAAACTATGTAATGGGTGTCCAAGCCAACCATGTGTGATTCTGTGTGTCTTGAGGGCTAAATAAGTGCTGGAATTTCATAACAAATTCAGTGTTTATAGGGAAGGGGGGACATTTACAGTTACATGAGATTTAGTATACATCCTGGAAGAAATGCTGATTTTCTGTATGACATAGAGAAAATGCCTCCCAATATCCTGTGCAAAGTGGTTTGAGACCTCCTAGTGCATATCCCTGTCTCTGGTATTAATTTTCTATATTTTTCCTAATGGCAAATTTGTTTGCAAATTTGAACATCTTTCAAAATTTTATTCTTATCTCAGTTCTCTGAGGAAGACAAACATCACTGATTGCATGCAACAAGCAGAGAAAACAGATGATGGGACCAAGGAAGTACATTCAAAATGCCTAATTTAAGCACCTGTGCTGGGCAGGTGAGGTAGTGCCAAAACTTCTCTCTTCTGTTCCTCTTCTGTCCTGTGCTGATCATGGAGCACTGATGCTCACAGGGAATTAAGCCTCACTCCCTTCTGCTTCAGCAGCTGTGACCCTAAACACCAGGCCTGCATTCCTTACTTTTCGGGTTGAGAGACGAGGCTGACACACCAGCAATATTTTCCTTCTGGAAGCCTCACACCACAGCATTCCAGCAGTGTGGTTTCTCTCACCTTCCTGTGAAGCCTCTAGAACGAGCTGTCGGCAGGGCTGTGATGCAGGACTTAGTGAAACACTGGTCTGATCTGATGTGGAAGTTCCTGTATTTTGGTTTTAGTCGTGCTAATTGTCCCTATCACACAGCAGGCATAAGCACTGCTTGAATGATCATCTGTAGTGCCCAAGGGCAGCCTTAGTTGGGTGAGGAAAGCAAGCGTGGCATTTTTTAATCAGGGTCCCCAGACTGCAGCAAGGACAGTCTGACCCCGTTATGGGTGACATGCCATCTCCAATGCGCTGGAATGCCACCATCAGTCACTGCTGCAGACACCTGCCTGCTGATGGACTGAGCCCAATTACCTGGCTTCTCATTGGGTGTTGCTTATCTCTGTTTGACTCCTCAGGAAGCCTGCTGGGGGTGCCAACAGGTTTTCTAATGAGACTCTGTACACCCTCAGCAGCCCCAGGGATGCAGCACAGCTGCCACTCACTGCCCTACAGCAGCAGTAGATGGTTTAGCATTGCACAGAGTTTATCACATGAATATCTGTCAGTGCAAGTTCATAGTGAAAGTGCCTGTGTCTGCTCTCTGCTTGCTAGTGGTTTCTCTCTTTGCTTTTAAATCCCTGTACTTAAATTTCTTATGTCGCCTAATTAGGGGTGAGAGAAAAGAGGAACACCGCCACAGTTGACATTTGGGTTTTATTTGTGTTTATCATTAGCTGCAGTAAATCTTTTTGCAATGAGCCTTTGAAAAGAGAAGGAAATGCAAGGAGATACGCAAAGAAGCTCATTTACAGCTTTACAATAAAGGTCTTAGCTCATATTATTAAATTTGTAATTCAGCTGTCTTGTCATACTTTAGAAAATGAAAAAGAAAAACAAGGATTAATCTCCTATTTAAAATGGGCTTGTGTGACTCTGTTTTTTTCTTTTTATAACTGAAAGCAACATAATTTAAAACATATTTGATATAAAATCTATTAAGATTTTAAACTACAACTTTCTTGGCAAAAACAACAATTCAGAATTGGCCAAAACATTTAAAAGGTGCAAAAACATCTTAGTCACAACTCAGTTCCACGTTAGCTGGAACAGATGGGCTTCATGTTTAGAAGGCTTAAACTTTGGGTACATCACAATATGCCAATAGCCCTATTTTCCACTACACGCGTGGTTTTACATGCAACCATTTCAGCCCTTCGTGTAGTAATAAGGAACACAGGAATCACATGTGCAAACTGGTCATGAGACAAAGCTAGTCTACCAAAAGAAGAAAATACTTTAGGATTCAATGTCAGCTATTTACCAGGCATTTATTTGCGACTGAATTATATTTGCGTTGGATGCATCTGTGCATCATGGTCTGACTTAATAATCTGCCAAGATGACAGCTGTCTTATGCTGTGAAAAGTTGACCAGCACTATACTAAAAAGGAATTTTATTTGTTGTCAGCAATTTCCAGCTACAATCAAGACTAAGAAGCTCAAATTACACAGCTAACTCATTTTGTGAAACTATTTATTTTGATCAAACTACAGCTTCTTTTTGTGATGACACTGAACACTGCACAAAACACTCAGGCTTTCTACAAGCCAGGAAAGCCTAAGAGCAGCCAGGTAGAGTAGATTTCATAAAAACATCACATTAACCCTTGACTATTTAGTATTCACAGTGTGATAAAAATAGCATTTTCGGAAGCATTAAGATTTTTTTTTACTCTAAATAACAGTGAGAACCAGTTGGAAAAAGCTTCCTATTGGAAAAATTTTGTGGGATAAAACTACAGTGTTCTCCATGAAAGAGGTGGGGAAGGTAACAAATATTGTATATCCTCCTTCCTCTTTTTTCTTTTTTTTCCTATCTGTCAGTCAGATCTGCTTGACTGTCACTTGCACAATCCTCTCCTTGTTGCTTTATGCATTGTTTATGCTAATGGTTCACTTCTCACACTTAGCCTGTCAGTACTTTGAATGACACTTGTGTTTTAGTTGTACAATTAATAGGACAAGCTGATTCACACTTCTTAGGAGGGAAGGGCTGTACACAGTGGCCATGGAACCTGGCCACTAAGATCTCCAGTTGAATCAACTCTGATATTCAATAACTCAAGACTTAAGAAGACAGCTTTCACAAGACTTATGCAGATGTTCTACAGGATTTAGAAGAGTAACTATTGTTGAGTGTGTGTTTTTGGCCTTGAACTTTTTTCTGACTGTTTAGCACTAATGCTCTAATTAAAATTGGTATTGAAACCTCCTGTGAAGTGAAGAAATTTCTCAGCTTTCTCTATGCATCTCAGGAAAATGAGGAGAGAAGATGGCAAAAAAAAGGCTTAAACCTTTGTGCTGTCTCGAGTAACAAGAACACCCATGACAATGATTACATGCCACTTTATGTTTCCATATGGGGTGTAAGGAAGCAGTTGCTGTCTATCCTGCAGTGGCAGGAATTCAGTTCCAAAAGCATACGTAGCTTTGTCCTCTATGAAATGTTAAAGACCAGCTCTAATTTTAACACCAACACGACAGATATCTCATGTATCATTTATAATACATCCTTTTACATCTGGTGTCTTCCTTTACTCTTACTGACAGATTCCTGTGTTGAACATAGTGTTCAGCTTTGACTTATGACATGGTAAAACACTTCCAAAGGGGTGCTGCTGTTTTCTGTCCTCAAAATAGCTTCTGCCTTCCCCAGGTGATTATTGTCATCTTCTTTTGAAATTCCTTGAAAGTTCAGGTGACCAAGAACTCCAGGGGTCAGTAAACTCTCAGAGTGACTTTCCACACTGACAGAAGTGGTCTGTCTGTGAATGGATGAGTGAAAGGGAGCAAAGGTGAGTCAAAGATGCAAATGGCAATCTCACTGAGGCATTAAAATTCTGGGAATTTTTTAAAAAACACCTGGTTAAAAAATTATGTGCCATTCAAGACTGTTAAATAAAAAATAATATTCTTGTACTGCACTGGGCTGGGGTGGAGCTTTTTTCTAACACTCAATATGGGCCTGTGTTTCAAATCTGGAACCAAAACAGCACAGACAACACACTGCTGTCCTACTGAACAGTGTTTGCACAGCATTAACACCTTCTTTTCTGCTCTCTGCTCTCTCAATGAGCAGAAGCAGATTGACAAGGTGGTAGGATTTGGCACAGCCAGGAAAACCAAACCAAAGTGAACAAAGCTGTATTTCCAATCATTTCAATATGATAACATATTCCATATCATACAGTATCATGCTCAGCAGTGAAACTGCAGGAGGTGGAGAGGAATTTTTTTCCAAAGTAGGGTCTGCTTAGAGACTGCCTGGGCACCTGTTTGCTGGTGGGAAGTTGTGGCTTGCTGCCTTTTCTTCAGTTTTCCTTTTCCTCCTCTATTCCCTCTTCATTTATTAGATAGTTTTTATGTGAACCCTTGAGGTTTTCTTGCTTTTACCCCTTTGATTCTCTTTCCCATCCCTCTGGCAGAGACTGATCAAGCAACTGTGTGGGGACTTAGTTGCTTCCTGGGGTCAACCCAGCACAGACCCCAACAGGCTGTTTAGACTACAAGGGACTTACTCTAAAGTTCTGCATGAAATGAACCAAAAAAAAGGACCCTCTTTTACTAAAAAGCCTTGAAAGAAAGGGAAACAGGGGAACACTGGAGTGAGCACAGAAACATTTTTCAGCTCTGCTTGATGGTGGTAGTCATGTCAAGAACCTTTGGAATCTGCATTCTGTAGTACAGGGCAACAGAATTATGACCTGATTGTAGCAGCACTATTGCAACTGCTAATCTTGACAGGCAATAAAATCTGGCAGTTTTCTATAATTATTCACTATGTACAGGCAATATAGTAGTGTCTGACTATCTGTGTTTGCAGAACTATGAATCTGGTTCAAGTCAAGATCATACTGATCAGAAGCAACACCTTTATTTTCCATTTGTAAATAGGCAGTTTCAGAAATTATGTTGGTCTTTCTTGAAGCCACAACTAATACTGATCCCTTTCATTAAAATTTGAATTAAGGCTTACAAAATCTAAGCTGCATCCTAATTAATTTTAATAATTTAAGAGGATTTAAGGTAATGGATAAGTAATTTTTTTGTCTGGGGTGAGACACACCTTTTTACGTGGTCCTTATGCAGGTCCTGCCTTCCTGTCATCTGACATTTATGAAATGTTACTTTCAAGAGGACTAAAAAGATTGACCAGATTTACCAAACTAATTTGTGTTTTTAATTATCTCCTTTTATTGTTTTGTTGTGTCCCTGTTGAGGAAAGGGATGTTGGAAAGCAATGAACTGATCCTCCTTGGTGGGATGAGGGTGCTGTAGGAAGTGGGGCAGAAAACAGTGGTTTCCAGGTGTCTCAGGGAGCCAAGCCAAAAATGATCTAAAGCTTGAAGTAACTGCTAGGTGATCCAGATGGACACTCTTCTCTTAAGCAAACAGTAGGATACAGCTGGACATATCCAACTTAAAGTCACTGAGCCTTTTCTTCGGTGAGATGAAATGTTTCTGGTCACTGTGGGGCTTAGCTGGGAACTGCTGGCAGAACATGTCTGAGGTCAACATCTCAAAAAACCCAGAAAGTGCACAGGAATTTTTATTTCCTTTTCTTTTTTTCTTTTTTTTTTTTTTTTTTTCCCATTTACTGGTGTAGAATGTCTGAGAGAAAATGTAAATAAAGAATTTGTGCTGGTGCCTCCTTGGCTTCTTCTCCTTTAAATCTATCCATTTCCATGTGGGGGTGTATAAGAAGTGATCCTGGAGAGCAGGGCCCTGCTCCAGAGCTCTCTGATTGTCACAGGTCAGGTATAAGGGAATTCACTCATCATGTTCCCCTTGTTATGTCAGCAACACAACGTTGACAACAGCTCTTTTGGTCAGTACAAAAATGTTTCAATGGAGTTTGGACCAGATAAATGATTTCTTCATGCTTATGCAGGAAGAGGTAGGTTTTGACCGTCATTTTACAATGTGAAAAGGCAACTACAGGCAATTCCAGAGTAGCTGTGTAAATGTGGGTGTCCATCTAGAACTGGCAGACCTTCAGGGGACCTACAGAGATCCCATGTGCAACTGCTGCATGGTGGCATATCCCACTCTCCTGGGATGGCATTAGGGCCTTTCAGAGCTGTGCAGAGCCAGAGCCAACCTCAGCACCTGCTGATGTTTGCATATTTTCGCTGTGACTTGTCTAATAAGTATTAATTATTTCTGTGTATTGTTCCTTTAATAGTTACTACAGAGTTTTTCCATTTTACACATGGCAGAGGAAGTTAATGGCCTGGAATCTCACAAGAACTGTATCATAATTATGTCAGTCATTAAACCTCTAATGGTAAGTTTGAAATATGGAAGAGACAAAAGCTTGTCTTGCTGGTCACTCATGCTCCAAGCTGCCCTGTACATTTTTATATTTGCTGGACACAGTAGAGGCCAAAGATGTTAAACTTGACATAGAAATGAGGCTGGCAGATCAGTGGTGTGTTTCATCTAATATCCCACCTCTGAAATTAGCCACACTTGAAGGGAGAATTACTGTGATATCTATAGAGCGGCCTGGCTGGCAAGAGAGGACATGCTGGTTCCATTTTTCCCACTCAGTGGTTAGTTTTATACCTGTGGACATGCCACTTCAGCTTTTTTTTCTCTCTATTTCTTTTGGCATGTACTTTCCTTAATTACTGCAGTGGAATGAATTTCATCACAAAAGCTGTATGATCAGGACAGTGAGCCCCAGGCTTGCTGCTGCTGTACAGAAAAACCTGCAAAGCCACAGAGGCCACTGTTTAGTGACTATTTGGAGTGTTTCTGGTAGTGCAAAACTGTTGTGGTGTGGGCATGTGGATATACTTTTCATTTTATGTTCATTATAAGACAATTAAAGACATATGTAAGTTTTGCCTGAATTTTACCTTCAGTGGCAGTTCAAATCACTTCTTCCAACACAGAAATTGAAAGCTACTGAAAAAAAAACATCAGGGTGGTTTTGACATTTTTTTCAGTCAGCTGAATGTTTCAGACTCACCACAAATTTTAATTTTGAAACATCAATTTAAGAAAACCAAAACTCAAGTAATACACATCTGCATTGAAGCCTTTTTTTCCAGTTTTAAACTTCAGAAATATAAAGAGAAAAATCCTGAAAACATCTATTGTTTGCCAATAATATGGGATGATGGTTAGCTGGAAAAGAATTTTAAAGAAATTATTTAAAGAAATCAGCCTTGCTCATTTATTTTTAAGATTTTGTCGTTTACCTTTTGAAATTAATTTTGTACTGAAAATTCTTTTAAAATGAGAACCTTTCCCCTCCCCTCTTGCCCTACAATTCCTTAGACAAAACTCCTGGTATTTCTGTTTCTGTACTTGCCCCTAAATTCCATATTGAGTGTTCACCCTTTGGGGGGAAAGGATGTGTTCTGTAGTGTAGTTTAATCCATTTTTATTGCCCTGGCTTTTTGTCTTTTACTGACCTGGAAAAACTGTACGCAGTCTGTTTGGGTTGAGACAAACTAGTGTCTCTATGCCATGCAGATTCTTGGGACCACTGGAAATTAATGTTAGAGACTGAAATACATCAGCACTGGTGCTGGGGAGCAGACTAATGCAAAGAATTCAGCATTTGATGATCCGCAGTCGTAATTAGCAGGTTTGCTTCCCATAAAAGGCTCTGGTCACAAAGGATCAAATGTAGGGGAAACTGAGCAGCAGCTATTCCTCTAACAGGGTTTGTACTTTGGCTGCAGTGACAAAGGCACAACATGCTTCTTAGGAATATTTGAAAATGCAGCATTTGTAATTTTGGTTTTCCCCGGCCCTGTTCTTGCCCCAGAGGAACCCCACATCTTGCTCCCTGTCAAGGGGCACTGGCGGCTTTCCTTGAGCCCCTCAGCCCACAGCAGACCATGAGGTTGGAGTCCCTGGTCCTCTGCTGTGGGGCTGGGGACCATCACAGGGTCACAGCCTCAGCCAGGGATCTCTCTCAGCCAGGGAGACAAGGACAGAGGGGATGGTTCCTTTTGGGGGACTTGGGAGAGAGAGAGAGAGAGTTTTACAAAATACAGTGGGAAAACAGTGTGGAGAGGGGAAAATGTTCTGATAATTTCTTTTTCCTGATTAAAAGAAAACCTTTAAAACACCTTTTTGAAAGTGCTGGTCACTAAAAAAATCAAAATCATATAAAATGGAATTACACATAGTTGAAAACCTGGGAGGGTGATAGACATCAAAATCCTCGTCATAAACTACATATTTCTAATATGAGCCACGCTTCTGTGAATGAAAAAACAAAATATTTTTTAACAACAGTGATGAGACCTACTGTTCTAAATTAACATATTATATCAAATAAAGTGTTTTTATTACCATATTATTTATACTATTATTTAAATAGATATTCAATTTTTAAATAGCTTTAAGCACAAGTTTATTTTATCAGTGTGTTTGATTGATATTCTGACCATAGGATTCTAAAATCATTCTTGTAAATAGAAAAAAACCCAGCATACTAATCATCCAGAACAACTTTATTATTAGCCACAGATGATAAATTTAAATTAATCAGAAGTTTCTGAAAACTTTTGGGATAAAACATCAAAGTTCACTTATGTGAAGGGGGAGGGACAAAAAAAGGATTTTTCAGGGGAAGTTATGAAGGGACAACTAAAGAACAAAATGTATTCCTAAGCAACAGGGGTAAAACACTGAAAATTATACTGTTAAAAGATTCCTGCCAACAATTCTACTCACAATATACAAATGTCTTTTAAATGGTTTTTCAGTATTCCCATTAGATGTAGATACCATTAGGAAAAAACAAACCAAACAAAAAATTATTTTGGAGAGAAAAAACTATTTTTTTACCAAGGTTATTGATTTTTTTCATGTAAAAATTTTAATTTGATATCTTGAATTTTTTAAATGGCATATCACAGGTTAGCTATTGATGTTTTTTTCTTGGGAAAACACAACTTTTAAGTCAAACGTCAAAACTGAGTCTGTCAGAAAAAACTGTTAACTTCCCAATTTGATTCCTTTCTTGAACAATTACACACTTTGTGGTTTTATGCTGATTTGAAATGGGAAAAAAATGCTTGAAGAAAATTAGCGTAACACTCTTCATCTACCTTTATTCATTAGTTTTTACAAAGAGTTCCATGACCTGATTTCTGTACACCCAAACCCTTAGATAAAAAAATGCTCATTTGCTGGCTGCTGGTATTAAGAAAAAAAGTGGAGCATTTGCTATTTCTGGGGTTTATTTTCAGGTATTTTTAGTGTTCAACTTTAACTATGCTAATCTGGAAGTTAAGTAGCAGAGGCATAGTGAGACCAGATAAATACACTACTACTCTGACAAATTTTATTATGTTTGGGGTTGGTTAGTTTTTTGGGTGGGTTTTTTTTCTGTTTTTTCATAAATTATTTAAAATAGTAAAAGTAAAATTATCTGCTATGAAAAGCCAGCTTTTTCTTTGGTGAAAATCCAGTCTTGGAGGTCAGAGATTTAATCTCAGCTCCTGTTTTGCATGTCTTAGGCTTCCTGTAGAATTATGAAAGATTCTTTTCCATTTTCCTTCTGTAATCAATCTGTAGCAAGTATATGTCAACTGCATTGGCATTGGTATTTATGCTGCATCTAAATCTGTATAAACACAGTGGTAAATCACATCTTCTTTATCCAGGTAACAGTGATGTAATCTTGCTACTTAAATTGCACTGAACCACAACATCCTTCTCTTGAGTTGTTCCCTGAAAAGTGTAGTCAACAAAAGTGAGTCCTTCTCTAAAGTAATCAGTCAAAAATCTGCAACTTTCAGCACACAATGAATGGTTCATTCCTTGAACGGGATGTGTCCTGTGCTTGTGAAATTCTAGATTACAAAATTTCAACCAACACTGTGAGAACAAGTGGTGTGTTGCTACTCTTCCTAATTTTTATATTTTTATTATCTGTACGTTTTTCAGCTACCCCTGAGATTGCTTCCTCTGCCCACCCCCAATTAATGATGGCAGCAATAGGACTGAGTCTCATCTCTGCTTCTCCCAAAAGTATAAATACATAAAAAAACAGGATGAGAACATGCAGGGAAATGATGGGCTCAGTTCTCCCTTCCTGCCCAGCTGGAGCCATACTTCTTCTACATCTAAGAAGTCTATTTTTTTTTTTTTTTCACCATCTCTACTTTCCTTTCTTTTCTCAGCTTCAGTATTTCTAGTCAGTTGTCTAAGAAAATTTCATCTTCATTTTTCTGCTCCTTCTGCTTCCATAAGTGCAGTGCTGATTGAAACTTATAATTAAAAAAACCCCAACCAAACAACAAACCACAATATGTTTTACCAAGCATTGAAGGACTCCTCAGGATTTTTAAGTACTGTCATGAAGAATAATGTAGCTGATTTGACAGCACAACTGGAACTGTGGCATGGTTTCATCAGAAAGCAAAAAATGTCAGCTCTTCTAGAAATATTAGAGTGGTGTTTCGTCCCCAAGACTTCTTATTTCTTTCAGAAATGAGCAGGATATATTTTGCAAGAGGAAAGAAACCCTTGAATTTTCTGACAACTCCACTTTTTATGAATGGTGAGTGTTTTAGACACATTAGAGGAAAATCTGCTGCTTTTCTCTAAGAAATGCTTCTCTGGGGCTGTGAAATTACAAGAAATTCAGCTGCTCGAGGACATGGATATGCAATTTGCAATTAATAATTTTTTTGATGAGTGGTGATTGGTTTCATTTTATGACTATAAAAAAAAGTGTGAGTTTTCAATGATATTTTAACCTTCTCTTTTCTTTTGGTGTATAACTGCCTCTGAAGCTTATTGGTAAAACTGTAATTGCAAATATTTGGCAATGGGCAATTTGCATTGCATAAGTTAATTACTTTCACTGTGTTATTTACACTCATTAATGAGATACTTTCTAAAACTAATTAGATGTCCTTGCTTAGTTGCAAAAATCTTTTAAAGGCTTTTCTAATTCCATGTTCACTGCTTTAACTATGTCACTTAATATAAAAGAGAAGCCAAATCACCCATTTATGTGACCTTTAGTTCAGACAAACCTATTTCCACATCTGTTCAGTGACTAGTTATGTTACCCAGCTTCAGGTACCTTGTTTGCACTTCACTTACATTTGGCAACAATAAAGAGGTTTCTAGTAAAGGAAATTGTAAAACAAAAAAGCATATTCAGTTCTTTTTCTCCACTGACCGTGAGGAAAACCCAACAAAGGTGGTACCCCTGTGTGAAGCAAGTGCATTATGTCTGTGAGTATCAGAACTGTGAAACCCTATGATGCTCCCACAGCAGTACATATGGACAGGAAAGTTGTCTCAGGAAGCATCTGACCCAAAAAGAAACCAGGTGAAGAAACAATCCTCTGTGCTCTATGTGTGTTGAAATTACTCCTGTGCTTTCCTGGTAGTGTGCTGGATCACAGCTGGGATCTGAATCCACTGTTCCACAGAGTGGTGCAGTTCCGGTGTCACACAGCAGAGAAAAGAGAAGGAAATGTCCCTTTCAGAAGCAAGCATTAAACCGAGGAAGACACAATTCCTGTGCACAGATGGCAGCTGTCAAATGCAGCTTGCTCTGGTATCAGAGAGCAGAAAGAATGACCTCTAATGTACTATGTAAGTATCCTAATTGACTTCCATTCCTGAAATAATATTTTGTCATTTCTCATAGCTCTTTCTTTGTGAAAAGGCATTTTTTCTTTCAGTCTCATCAGAAGAAGACTGATTTCTTTCTGTACATATTTTGATGACAGGTCTATTCTAAATACTAGATTTTCTTCTTAGATTTAGTAATTTCATGTGCTTTTGATACCAAAGTCATTTTGTTAGATATTTAACTAGAGGACCTCTAAGAGGGCTATTTGCATTTAAATCTGTGTTAGTGTTTGTTCTTCTCCATTTTATGCCAGACTTACAAGACAACATTCATGTTGTCTAGAATTAATTTAACTTGTAAATAATTTATCTAATTAATTTATCTGATAAGCCTGTCTCCCTTTATGACTTTGTTTTCAACCAAGCTGGTGAAATCTAGGCTCAGCAAAACTAAAATACTTTGGAAGTTGTATCAGTGCCCAAGGTGGGTGTGCCAGGCAACGTGTCTTCTCTGTGGTGTCTGATGGATGGCCAGATGTCACTGAGGCTTCATAAAGTTTAACTGCTTGCAAAGAAAGTGTTAACCTTAACCACCAGTACAAAACTAAGTTCTAGGTTGAATTATTCATATCCCTTTAAAAAAGCTTGTGGGATAAGATCCTGGACTTTCTGACCCTTGGACCTCAGCTGGCATAGTCAGTCTTACTGCCACGGTCCTTGGGCGTCTCAAAATTTCATAGCCTTGGTCTAAAGGGCAGCTGTGTCATGGTCCTTTTGGGCTGCTCCAGCAGGAAACAGAAAGTCAGAGACATAGTGAAGAGGAAATTCAGGGAAATAGCTCAATCAATGCAACAGCAAAAAACCCAACTTGGTACCATTTTTTATTTTATTATTATTTCCTTATTATTTAAATAGTGAGATTCATGACAGCTTGTTGGACTCTCTGTCCTTTCTTTGATACAAAGGCTGGTGCAGTTTTTGTTTATCAGGCACAGCTATTTTAAACCACTTCCATGACAATCTTTTTTTCCCTTCAGTCATTTACTAGAGGGCAGCATCCAGACTTTGCACTGAAAATGTATTTTGGGCTTCATTGTGTAGTGGAAAGGACAGTTTATGTGGAGAATGGGTGCCCTGGAGGACTGCAAGAGTAACAGCACTTGTTTCAAAGGGATTTCCAAATATGTTCTGATTGTGTTGTGGTACCTCTGAACTCATGGTATTTCTTGTGCTGGAAGCACTCTCAGCTGATAAATACCATTTCCCTGCTCTAACCCTCTTCACAGCCACTCTCCCAGCCCCTACCAATGCTGGCTTTCACAGTGGAAGTGTTCAGCTGCAGAACATCAGTCCTTTAGGAGAACAGCTTGACGAAAGTAAGACATCACAAACCCACTCTGGTTGATGTGCAGCTTTCCTTTTGAAGGACTTCACAGTTTATGTTTGTGAATGTCAGAAGGAGAACACTTCCAGGAGAATGGGGAAGGAAGGAAAGCTGGGCACAGGGTACCAACAATTCATCAGTTGTTTTCACATGGCTGCAAAGGGAACTGGCATCTACACAAGCAGTAAATTTTCAGTAAATAAAGTAAAATTTGCAGTAAATAGCTGCCTCATTTTACGGTCAGCAAGCAGTGCAGCACATAGAACTGTGAACAGTAGAGGGAAATAATAAAAATGATAGTCATTTACCGAGACAGAAATCAACAAATTGATTGAGTTGCCAAGTGGTTGAGGCGTTTGTGTTTTATACATTTCAGCCAATTTAGAATACGTGTTTAGAATATGTTTGAAAAGGAATCATGAGACTGAGTAAACCCGCCCCTTGAGCTGGGCAACTTTACCAGTGTGGGCAATTTTCCACTGGGGCAGAATTGGGGCAGAAGCTGTGGGATGGATGGGCTTATAACTGCTGTTTTTCATTAACTTCAGCAGTGAAAATTCTCTGAAGTGTTGGTTCCACAGGATGCAAATGCTGAGTCAATTAAATGCATTTAATACCTTGCATAAACACTATTTATTGATCTACACAAGGAAACATGAAATTAACCTAATATTCTAATCATCAAACCTTTGAAGTCTGATAGAAAAGAGTGAGTTCCTCATCCTAGATTCATATGTATATTTATTTCATAATTATTTTAAGCATTAGCAATGGCTTGTGGTGTAAAATGCTTTTTGCAGAGTCCTGTGATGAGGTAATACAGCAGGGTGGCGAAGTCCCATCAAAAATGATGACAACAAGGCAAGGAAGGGCCAGAGGATATGCCCAAGGGCAGGGCTGCAATCAAGAGGGATGAACAGGAGAGAAAGGGAACCCACAGGGGCCCCACGCAATCCAGGCAGCAGCTGTGGGCAGCACTGCCCTGGGTGGGCATGGTACTGGAAATAATGTTGGATGCAAATCAAAGAAATGCCCTCTGCCCAGCTGCCACTATAAGCAATATCTCCATATGAGCAATTGCTTTGAAGATCTGATTCTTGCAACAGACTTCCACAGCATTGGCCTTACATGTTCCATAATGGAAGTTTGGATAACTCGCTGTCTGGAGAATGAGCAAGCCAGGCAAACCAGCAAGCTGAAAGTGTGATACAAACTGAATTTTCTCTGAGGTTCACATCCTATCCAGTGAATGGCAACAAGATTCTCACTAACAGAAAGAGAACAACCAAGTAGGGAAGATCTGCTATTAGAAGATCCTTTTGGGAGGAAGGAAATTCTGACTCCTGCAAAAGATAATTGTATGCTCTGCTCATAAAAAGGTAAGTTCAATGTGGAAAGTTGCCAGGTGGATTCAAAGAAGGTTAGATTTAACAAAGGATGAGTGTAGTATTTCAAGTCAAGTAAAGACCCGCTATTGTACTTCCTGAGTGTATTGTCAGCAAGTACTACTGAGTCTATATCCAGAACATTTCAGTATCCCAGGGAAGAGCTTTTACTGCTTCCAGCATGTTGCTGCAAAGACTCTGTTTCTATCTTTTTAGAAAAAAGAATGGACAGGCAGAAATTCAGAAGGATTTCTGACCAACTCTTGCTGCACAATCAAAGTATTTTAAAAGAATTTGACTATTTTCTATTGAAAAAACATGGTGTTCTTAAATGTGTTCTCTAAACAAAAAGTAAATATACGTCTCTCAATCTCTTTGGAAAAACATGTCCCTTTCAGTCTGTGTTCTGCAGTGTTTAATATCAGCAGGAAAACTAAAAACAAAGCAGCACTTAGCTGTTCTGTGACAAAATTTGTGTTGAGGGACGCAGACGGAAAAGCTTTCTGTTCAGCTAAATATGTGAGTTTTGACCATATACAAAGAAATGACTAAATTATTCCTGAGAGGTACTTATGTGTTTTATGAAGGGAATCAATTTCTGCAACATGTTGACAGCAGCTTATTGGTTGTTAATATATTTAAAAGGGCACTTGAGAGATTATCAGTTGCATTGACTGCAGAGGAAAGATTTATTACCTGTAGCACAAGATGGGGAGGACTGCAGGTAGTCCAAATATTGGCTACTTTGAATGGACTCAGATTCAGTCTTTTTAAACTGTTATTAATGGAAATTCAGATTGCAGCTGCGTGTGAAATAAATCTACTGGCCTTCTTACTGCAATATCCAAACTCTGCACTAATTGGGTAATGGTTTCTTATTAAAACTGAATCTTCACCAGGGATATGCAAGGTGCTGGTGAAAGCAGGGCAGAAAGTGCCTGAGTTCCACCATGGTGCAGCTCCAGGGTCTGGTGTGCCCATACTCCCCTTTGCTGTGAAGCCAGTCAACAGGTTACACCTGACAGAAACGCACTCACTTATATGTGTTTTTCAGTCTAAAGTGTGGTTTTTCATGAGGAACTCTTAATTTTATAGATCTCCCTCCTTGGACTGCTATGCACATAATTATTTCTTTAGTCTTTCAAAATTCTGCCAAACAGCCATAGTTTCTCATTCTCTCTCTCTGTCTCTCTCTCTTGTTTTCTCCACCTACCCCCATCCCCACCTGCTTCCCTTCATTATTCTTTTGTCATTTCAGACAAGATTAATGATACTGGTGGGCCTGGAGTATTCTTGAAATAAATGGCTTCTCTGATTGCCCCATTTTAATCGTAATTTTGGTTCTTAATCACTTGCAGAAGACGCTTTATGCCTCTCAGCCCCCTCTGACAAAAACATCCCTCCTAGATATACAGCATGTGAGATTTGTGGCTTGGGTGAAGCTGCAAGTCATTTCACTGCTGTTTCCTATTATTCATCAATAAAATAAAAAATAAATGAAAAAAAAATCATCCAAGAAAGATTTCCTGTTGCTGTGATGAATGCTCAGAAGCTTCTCTGTGTAAAATCAGACTCAGTGTGAATGTTGACTTTTTTTTTCTAAAAAGGGGGAAAGTCCTGCTTGTGAAGGACTAGATGATGCCCAGCAGTCCCTATCAACCTTGGGCAATTTTTGTGATTCTGTGAAAAGCTTTAATATAATATTTTTAGAACTTTTGGGAGAAGAACCTGGTCAAAATTGTTCAGAAAAGTTAACAGAGAAAGCTCCCAGGAAACCCAGTGTGTGAAGCACGGAGTGGGTGACCAGGCAGACAAACCTGCAAAGGTATCTGAGCTTTGCTAAAAAGGTATCCTTAAAGGGAAAAGCTACTCCAATAGTCAGAGGAATTTCTGTGCCATCACCACTGTATTCCTGTGCTGTGATAATTACAGGTTTGTTTGGAGAACAGTGTGGCAGACACAGTGTGAGGCACAGCTGACCTGGGCACATGGATAAAGATGCTCCCTCAAGAAGAAGGTGGGTGTCCTGGTCAACAGGTCATCGTTGTCTGGCCTGAATTTTCACAGGCATCACTGTATATTAACCAAGGTCTCTGTAAATTAACCAGGGCTGCTTTGCTTTTCTCTATTGCTCAGCACCCAACTCCCTTAGTTACTTCAGCAGCTGAAGTAAAGACATAAATTATATTGTACTAGAGGCCAGTGAAGAGCTGCTCTCTCAGAATGAGCAGCAAAAGTAAAATTTAACCTTGATAGTTCTGTTTGAAATATTTCTTAACATTAATTTCATCATGTAACTCTAGGGACTGTTTTACTAGGAGAACAAATGACCATTACAAATAGACAGCATCATTCCAGGTCATGGCACCATTTGAATTTTTTTTTTTTTTGGTTGGTTGATCTTTTTCCTTTCCCCTTTCCTTTCCCCTTTCTCCTTTCCTTTCTCCTTTCCTTTCTCCTTTCCTTTCTCCTTTCCTTTCTCCTTTCCTTTCTCCTTTCCTTTCTCCTTTCCTTT
>JAWWTY010000088.1:11800754-11818350 GCA_035222235.1 Margarornis squamiger
CTTCCCTTCCCTTCCCTTCCCTTCCCTTCCCTTCCCTTCCCTTCCCTTCCCTTCCCTTCCCTTCCCTAACCTTCCCTAACCTTCCCTAACCTTCCCTAACCTTCCCTAACCTTCCCTAACCTTCCTCTTCCTTTCCTTTCCTTGTTCTTTTCCTTTCCTTTCCTTGCTCTTTTCCTTTCCTTTCCTTGCTCTTTTCCTTTCCTTTCACTTTTCCTTCCCTTCCCAAACCTTCCCTTCCTAAATCTTCCCTTCCCAAACCGTCCCAAACCTTCCCAAACTTTCCCAAACCTTCCCTTTCTTCTTCCTTTTCAAACAGGAATAAAATCAAAACCATTTAAACTCTTTTGCATGACATAAAAGGATTAAAATAAACACATTGAAATGTAGAGGGACACACACCATTTTGATACAAGAAAAGTTTTCAAAAGAGTACATGAGTGAAACTGGATAAAATGCTAGACAAGAAATATAGATTCATGGTTTTGCTTTTATCTAGTCTGACCTCATTAGTTTAACCGAGTAACCGAAATTAAAACCAAGTTTCTTCTCTCCCAATTGGGCCAGGGTTTGCCCAACAAGCAGCAGACAGGGAATATCTTTTTTTTTCTTTCCAGTGTAACAGAATTGTTCAGTGAAATGCCATGTTACCCCAAATAGTCTGATCATCTCTAATTAGGGTTTATTCTTTGTCAGCACTTTACCTGGCTGGAGGTCAGCATTGCAGAGAGATGGATGTTTCAGCATCTTGTATGTCTCAGATCACCTTGCTCTCTGTCACACTGCCTTTTGAATGGAGGACATGCTGATTGATGACATTTTAGCCACAAAGTCTAGCGATCAGATGTTCCTGCTGATACCAAAGTTTTTATCTGCCTTGGATATGGTAGAACATGGAGATAGAACTAAAGGATCAGGACTTTAATTTTAAAAATGGGCTTTATGCCAGAAATACAGTAACAGGAAATTGTTCTTATTTTTAAGAAGGCAAGACAGCTGTTTCTTTTTTTTAATCATTTTGACAAAATTCCTAAAACTTCTCTTGCAAGTAAACAAAAAATAGCTTGTGACAAGCAGAAATAAAGGAACATGAGGCAGAGAAAAAAAAAAAAAAGAAAAAGATAAGTCTCTGAATGAAGAAAGTCTGGTTCAGATTCAAAAAGACTGGATAGAAATGGAACATTCATTGTTCAGTCCAATTACAAGATAGAAAGAAAGAAAAAAAAAAAGGCAGACTTCTTAATCTAAAATACAGACTGAGATTTAAGCAATCTTGTCAAGTAAAGTAGCTCTACAAGGAGTCTTTTTGCTGCTTTATGATGAGATAAAGCTCAAAAGGTAGGGACAACAGAGAGAGAAATTCACCTGAAAAAAAACAGATAACTGTGAAAACCATCCTAAATGTTCTCCGGAGACTCAGTGACCAAAGTTCCTCCTTCCCTTCCTTCTCCCTCTGATTCATCATATAGCCTTGTGCTACCTCTTCTTTTCTTGTTCCTTGTCATGAAGTGTGAGAGTCATTTGTTGGTATCTCACAGGTCTGTCACAGCTGGTGGGACACCAAACCCCAAGGCCTCTCCTGGTTCTCATGGGACATAATCAGCCAGCAGTAACAAGGCATGGGTGTGCTCTGCCTTGTTCATCTAAAAAGGAGGAAAAAATTAATTATTCTCCTTTTAGTGATTAATCACGAGCTAGAAGGGATAGCAGATGTAACTTCACATCTCCCTTATATATTTTTGCCATAAAAAGTTATTATTTTCATGGATCAATCAAATGAAGTCCACTGACTGTTGCCTTGTGCACTGCCGAAGGACTGCTGGCAGCCATTCCCTGGCAAAGACACCCCTGCACAGTATGTACTGACCAAAGGCAGGCACCCTGTGTACACCCAAGGTGAGCTGGCAGACACCTCACTGGCTTCCCAGTACATCACCACCACAGGGAGGGCTGGGAGCCAGGCAAAAGGCTCTATATTCTCAAGAGGAAAACAAAACAAACTCATTCCTTCTGCTTTCCCACAAATGATTTCTCCTGTGACAAATCATCTGCAGCTGAACCCTTCAGGGTGTGTTTTTTACAAATTGATTTTTCTGCCTCACTTTACCAGGAGCTCTGAAGACACAGCCCTCACATCTTGCCTTCTCTGAGTAAGGTAGAGGGAACCATTCCAAACCTCCTGCAGCTTAAGGACTAGCATCTCAGGAATGGGCAGCTCAAAGGCAATTTGGTCCTGTGCAGGGCCAGGAGTTGAACTCGATGATCTTTCTAGGTCCCTTCCAACTCAGCATATTCTGTGATTCTGTGTGGATCAAGCTGCTTCAGCCTTAACTACTCCATTCATCTCTGGGAACTTGAGTGTGAGCTGTGTCCTGACCTGAGCTGTTGAGACAGTTTTGCTAGATTTTGAGTTTGGTGATGTTTTATTTCTAAGAAGAAGTGAAGGCAAAACTATTTGACCTGAGAAAGTAGTATTTGTGGTTTGGGGACAAGAAACAGCAAAAATAAGTGAAAAACATACCCGGAGAGTAAAAAATAAGGCTTTTCACTGTGAGGACAGTCAAGCACTGGAGCAGCCTGTGCAGGAGTTTAAGGGATGGATGTTGCTGGAGTTTCTTCCAGGGCTGAACACAGCCCTCAGTAACCTGGTTTGAACCCAGAGATGATGCTGTTTTGAGACAGAGGTTGGACTCCAAACTGGATTATTCTTTTTCTTTCTTTTTCTTTTTTTTAAAATTTCTTTTAAGATCTGTAGAGAAACATCTTTTATAGATATATATAGAGATATATATATATATATACACATATGTATATACGTATATGCATATACATATACATACACACCCATATATGTTGGGGGGGTGCCAATATGTCTTTCTTTTGCAAAATGAAGTGATAACAAGGTAAATATGTAATACTTAAAAAGGTCAAGGATATTCCTCTACTGGGTGTTACAGCCCTCAGAGGTGGGTGGGAGACCAAGGATCAGCATTTCCCAGAGTACCCAAACACACATATGGGCTCGCCATCTGCCCACACAGGGTAGTTGTGAGTAAGGCCATTTTCAACACTCCCTAAGAAGACAAAACTTTAGAAACTGGGCTTTTTGTTGACTGAGGTAGCTAACAAAAGTCCCCAGGAAAGAACATTAACACCAAATTTTGAGTTCATAGTGAGAATTTAAGTGGAAAAAAATCACTTGAAATTAAAATCAAAATCAGAATAATGTCTATTTCTAAAGGCAGAACTCACTAGTCTTCAAAATAAGATAGAAATGTCAAGAGTAAAATGCTTTAATATGTCGGAGAGAAGCCAGGGGTTTTGTCTGGTTTTTGTATTTTGGAGGAATGTCACATTAACAAATTATTTCCTGCCACATAGCAGTAACTATGGATTTTCCTGGCTAAAGTGCTGTTTCTGGTGAGTATTTTCCTCCCAGGCACCGTCATGACCAGTTTCACTCTGCAGTGAGGAGCAGTGGTGGAGTCTCGGGCACTGTGCCAGCCCCACGCTGGCCAACACCACCAGTGTGTCCCTGGCACAAGGGGACACCTGGGTGGAACAGAAACCTGTGCTGAGGTGACAAAGAGGAGAGGGGAAGGACTGTAACCTAATAACCCCGCTGTCCCCAAACTCATTATCTGAAGGAAAAAACACCTTCCAATACAGACCGTAAACAAAAGTTTATTTACCAGAACTGTTTATCCTCCTTTGCCTTTTCCCTTGTCAATATAGATATTTATCAAAGCTGTATGAACTGTTTCCACAGCCTGCCAGAACAGCCCGGAGCCATCAGAGCAGGAGGGATACCTGAGGGAAGGAACAGGCTGGAACACAGGATATTGTCTCCCACACTGGAACTGGACTGCATGCTATGCAGGACACTGTTTTTTGATGGCTAACATTGGCAGAGGCAATGAGGGAATACATATAGTTTGGTCTTCTTTGAAATCTGATCTTTCTGCTGCAGAAGAAGACCTGTGTGTTGTCTTCGGGTCGCCTTCAGAAAGCTGAACTCCTGGTACATACTCAGTGCTCTCCTACCTGTCAGAACAGACAAGAAGTACATTCCTCAAGGGATGCATCTCATTTTAAGGTAAGTTGGTGTATGGAAAATACCCATAGGTACTTCTGAAATTGGGGGCACCCTAAACCTCATGATGAAAGAACAATATTGTAGATAAAGCGGGATGAAAACGAGTATATATATTGGAGTAGAGAGAATTGACACATAAAACATGTAGGAAATCTGAACTCTGTTTTATTCTCTAATATGCTGATATTCCTGTTCTGCAAGGCACACTGGAGAAAAAAAAAAAAAATAGAAGAAAATGAAAAAGTTCTAAGAAAGGATATTCATTCTTGAGAAAGAGTAAAATGAAGGAAATCTTTTCTAGCAGGAATGAGGTTTTCATGTCTTGTGTCCTTTGCCCAGTGCTGTCAGACACTGAATATCCATTAGCGACAGACTGACAGCTGTCAATTCTGGTCCATTCTTCTCACTTTGAAGATGGAAGGGAAGGTATGCTGAAGAAATATGAGGATCAGGTCCCATGTGGCTACTAAAAGATAGAAAACTAGTCAAGCATGAGCTCAGCCAATGAATTTCATTGGTAACAGGTAGAACAGGAGCTCTGCAGACACTGGGGCTACAGAGAAGGAAATGTCCCTGAAGGGGATTGGCCACTGTGCAGGAATGCAGCTTACTCTGTGATAAGACTTCCCATCCGTGGTTGCAGGTGTAATGTCAGGGGAGTCCCAGAGAAGCAGAAGGCCCTGTGAGAGGAGCATCTGAGAAGTGTCTCCACTTGTATCTCATGGCAGCTGCTGTCTTGGCTGACACACTGCAGGCTGAACCCAGACACCCTCGTCACTTAGGCTAAATAAAGACATCAAAACAGAGCGTCTGAGGTCTCAGTGAAGGAATCAAGGATGCCTGCTGAGAGTCTAACAGTCACTTATCATCTGTAGAGTAGGTTCGTCATACACACTGTTGGGAAAGAAATCTGTCAAAGACTTTTATATCAGCCTCACTTCAGCCCAGCTTTTCCTGCTGCTGCTCTCCTTGGGATTTATTGGCTGAGTGAGACCTCATCTCACAGGTAGTGTACTTTAAAACTCTTTTGCAAGTCCCTGGTTGATGAAGGGAAAAATCTGGATTTCAAGATATACGTGTGTTAGTTTTTCATATCCTGTTTACCCGTGTCATGTTTTTCACCACATGCTGCTCTGTGTGGAGCATGAGTTTCACATACTGAGCAGAAATACTGAAACTGATTCCCTAATTTCTCCTGGTACATCTGTACCCTTGTCTGTAGTTAAGGGAATGAAGACTGACAGATGACCTTCTCATGGTCTGACCTGTTTTAACATCCCACCACAGCAATAAATGCTGTGTGTACCCCATAATCCCAGAGAGATGTTTCTGTCAGAAGGCTGGTGGCCATCCAAGGGAAATGTCTCATCCCATGTCCTTTTCCCTGTCATGGGAGTTGAACAGTCCAGTTCCTTCTGGGCTTTGTTTTAAGGGAAATCCAGTCTGTGGTGTGCATAGTGAGGCATGCTGGAGATTGCATTTCTTCTGGAGTGGAGTCCTGGTTTTCTTGCTATCCATGCCAGTTCAGCCTTACTGAAACACAGTAGTAGCACTTCTATTCCTCCCAAGACTACTTCATAGACCCTTGTAGAGAAAATTATTTCCGCATCACACTGGTCCGTATTAATCACTCCCAAATACCTCTGAGGGAACAGCTCCACTCAAGAATCTCCTCTTGTAGATGATGTGTGTCTCTTTGTAAGACTGCAGAGCAGCTATAGCAATTCAGATTCACAACCTGTCTAAATGTTTAAGTAAAGACAAGTCATTCCATATGTTTTCTCATATGCTTTCTTGTATAAAACGTTAGTTGCAATGTGTTTTAGACTTTCTGAACAGACAACTAACACAAAATTGTCTCTGTAGTAATACTGCTGAAAAAAAAATTCCAAATTTATTGCTTCCCTATGATCTCAGTTCACATTCAGTGAAATTAAGTCTGAAACCTGGCTCTTTTGCACCTCTAGGGGACTGCAAACAACAAATTCACTTCTAAAAAAAAAAATAATCCAGTCAGACTGAGAAAATACAAGACTGGGCTCTGAGCTAGTATAAATCATGGCAGATATATGGAAATTGAACTCTGGTGATTTACATCAGCTAATGGGTCTGACCTAGGATTTATGTAATACAGTTACATAAATCTCTTTACTGTGGACTCATGTTCTAGAAATTCAGCAAGTACCATATAAACTCAAAGAGCAATTAAGCGTCCAACAGCCTCACAGAGACTTTCTAAGATTTTCCTATAGCTTCAAAACCATGTCACCTCTTTTGCAAAATGCACCCATAAATACCCATTCAACTTGTAATTGAGCCTGCTGTGCTCAATAGAGAACAATCACCAGACAGCTCCTTACTGCAGACAAAAATAAGACAAATAGTCAGTCCCGTAACAGCAGACTTGTCTAGACTGAGCAAAATTACATGGACAAAAACCAGGAAAAAAGTATTCGGGGTTATCAACTTCCTGTCATGGCCTGTTGCTTAATCCCACTGCATGCATACAGTTGCAAATGAATTTGTGCTCACCTCAGCAGCCTGATTGACTCTTCAGTGTGGTTTAACAATAACAGTTTGACAACATCAAGGATATAAAAACAGAGAAAAACATAATTCTCACTTCAACAAAGCAACTCCTCTTTTGCAATTTAGAGCACTTGATGCCACAAACCCAGGCCTCTCAAAGAAGGTGAGAGATTCATCATGGACTCTGAGCATCTGGTGAACAGAAGCAGGTTTTTATGAGCTATTAGTTCTTTTTTATGCAATAGTTATATATTACCTTTGCTCGTGTTTCTAACTGATCTATTTCTCCCCTTTTCTTTCTCAAATATTCATTTGTGACAGTCTTCCACTCCACATCCCTTCCTTTGTGACACACAGCTTCAGTTCAGCTCTACAGTTATCCTACTTTTCTTATAATTTGACCCTGAAATTTTAGACTCTGGCACACAGTATGATGCAACAAGTGAGAGATACATATTTCCTGAATTAGTCCCCACGGGGATGTTCATTTCTATATTCCTACATGGAACCAGGAATTTCCAAACACCCTGGAAGGATGAGACGGAGTGAAAACGACATTGTCTCTGCCTTTCAGCAGAGGTGCTGTCACCTCCACAGCTTCTGGCTGGTGGCTGAACAAAGTCTGAAGGGGCAGCTTTGGGGTTTTGCAGAGTTATGCCCTGACTCTGCCTGAGGGAATAGTTTCATGACCTGTCATCTTATATCCACATTAAACTCTTAGTTAGACAAGAAAGATGATTTCCCTGTGGTGTTCACAGAATCTGCAGCCCCTGATCTGGATTTGCAGAGTATTTGGCTCTGAAGGGCTTTCTAATGCTGCTTGAAATGGAAATAACTTTTTTACAACACCCTTTTTAAAAAAATTTTTGGTTTGTTTTGTTTTGAAAGCAGGACAGTTTTTTTCTCTGTTTAATGTATATCTTAGAAACCTGGGGGGTCAGGGGCAGGCTGCAGGGTGGGGAATCCTTCAGAAAAGAAAACATGTTGTTGAAAAACCCAGTGAGAGGTCAGAATTAGTAAGATACTTTTATCATGAGAATTTTTTTCATTGCTCTTTAGCAGGGATATTGAAACAGGCCTAGACATCTCACAAAGTTTGTCTCATTCATGCTGCTGTTACCAGCTCTGACTGAATATTAGGATTGTCTGCTGTAAAGATGAGGAACATAAAGGCCAAACTTAAGGAACAGATCCTTGGGAGCCTGGCCCTGTTGAACTCACAGCCCTTTGAAAGCTCAAATACAGAAATACCACAGGATTTAGTCACATTTCCTCCTCCAGGAAAGTTTTCTTTCCTCTGGTCTATCATATCCCACCTACTGCTGATCTTAGCTGGTGCCACAAATATCCATTATACCTCTGCTCTTTCATACATGATGAACCATTGAGTTTCCGCAGCCCTTCAGTCTGGACTCTGATGCCAGTCACTGCCTAGTCTTACAAAGTTTGACTGAGTTCTGATTCAGTTCTGATTAGGCTCTCAAAGAAAAAATCTGTTTTCTCAAAAAAAATCCCTTATGTTCAGCAGCTTGATATTTCAGGCTAAACAGCAACAGAGTGGGTTGTTCTTGGCTTTCTCTCCACCTCTGAAATAGATTCTGGCTTTTCTTCAAATGCATTTAATGATCCCATGCTATGTATGAAGAAATACAAATAGTAAGTAAAGGCAGGTGGGTTTTATTTGGCAGGTAAAAGATGCTCACCATTTAAAAGTAAATTTGGTACAAGTTAGCTGTGTAATAAAGTCAATTTATTGAGCAGAAAATGGGTTGTTTTATACGGTAAATCATTTTATGTATTAGAATAATTTTTTCCTTTCTGCATTGAGTTGAGCTATTCCACAATGAATGCAATTAAATATGAATTGTGCCTAGAAGGTCAGTAGTTCTAGCTATTTTTTTCAAATATACAGGAGACAAATACTCAAATCTCTACTCTCATTTAGATGGGCTGTATAATAAATGTTTTTCTGTATCATTCCCATGAGAAATGCATCCACTTTATGCTCCTCCTGTAGCTTCAACTGAACAACTCTTATTTTACATTCCAAAATTCAGATTCTCTACCTTCACACTACATATGGTGACTGTGTCTTTTCTAAAGGTTTCCCAAGGACCATTGAGAATCAGTATTTTTGCCCTCAGTTGACTACTCTTGTGCTGTTAACATCTACCTAGACCAAGTTATACACCAGTTTCTGTTATTATTGTATCTGAGCAATTCTCAGTCATCTATTTGGGCTTTAGAGTTCCCTTCTTTCCATGCTTACCCATGTGACACTAAAGTGTTGCAGCAAGAATGTCCCCTATGAACTGTTCAGAAGAGAAATTTTTCAGAAAAGAGAAACACAGTCTGCAAGTCAACATTGCTGAACTGGGCTCTGGTTTTCTAAGCCTAATCTTCACGCATTAAACATTGCAGGGCTGTCTCTAGTCCTTGCCAACTATCTTATATTGTGACTGAAATATCAGGCCAGACAGTTCTTGACAGTGTAACCTTATAAAATAAAATAAAAATTAAAAAACTGCCATAAAAGAAACCCCAAAAAACAGACAAGAAAAATCCCAAAACCTACAGCATGACTTTAAGTTACATATTCAGTCTTTTTTTTTAAAGAAAAAACGTAACTCTTACATTTGTTAACAAAGTATTCTAGACCGTCCATGCTTTTTACTTAGAGTATTTAATTCCATTTCTTAAAATTATTTTGCTCGGACTAAGCTATCTTGGCTGACTTTTTGTATCTTCTTGATGTCACCTGTTTTGATTCTAGTTATCTAAACTACACACTAATCCCTACATGAAAACAAAATGGCTTCAGACTTCTGCATGGTTGGGTCATGGGGTTCACAGTCTTTCACATGTTTTCAACTCAGTCCATCTCATGGCAATCCACATGGGTTTCCCAGGTCCCATGCTTGGAAATTCTCAGTTCTGTCAAGGCTAGAACAGCCCCAGGGGTTGTTCTTTCAAACTACCAAATTTTTGCACTCTTTCTTCTCACCATCCATCTTTTTTGCCTGTTTTATTAATATATGTATCTAGTCATATAATCATAAAATGGTTTGGGTTGGAAGGGATCTTAAGGACCATCTAGTTCCAACCTCCGTGCCATGGACAGGGACACCTTCCACTTGACTAGGTGGCTCAAAGTATTTCAAATGTGCTCAGATTCTTTTAATAGTGTTTGTGTTTTGCCTATTTTTTTCCTGTCCAAGCTAAATAAAAGCATAAAATTGACCTCAGATTACCTTTTGTTCTTTTATTCTTTCAATGTGCAAACAGACATGAATATTTATCCTAGCCCCCACTTTAACATCAAATTTGGGACATACTGCCCAAAGTGTTCTGCTGCTCCTGAGGAAGGTAACTATGACTTTGGATCACATAGAAGATCTATTTCTTGCATATAGATATTAATTTCAACCCTTTTCCAGCTCTTGTCCTATTTCTGTGTGTGAAAAGATAGAAGAAAAAGCAACCAACCAAAACAAAATACAGCTCAAACCCACACAAAAACCAATAGGATTTAAATTTGAATTTTATGTTTAAAAACAACATTATACATGTTGAATCAGTTGAAATGTTTGAAGTATCAGGCTTTCAAAGCTAAAGTCTATTAGTCACCATCAAGCAGAATTTCAGAAATCAAGAATTCTTTGAATAAGAAAAAAAATAAATTCAGAAATAATTTATAAGCCGCAATAACAACACCTCAAGTTTCTGAAAGTAAAAACTTACAAAGAGGAAAACTACTTTAGGAAAAAAAGTGTTTAGAGAGTATATTTCTTCACTGTAAATTATATAAAAAGTGAGGAAAACCTCTGATATTTTATTGATTTTTCACAAAACCATTTTTTTCCCCCCATGAAAAAGAAAAGTATTTTTATTGCACAAGGACTGGATATTATAAAAATTTAGTTTATTCAAGATTTTCTTATCTAGCTTACCAGAAGTAACTTTACTAGTCCTGGATATCTAAATAGAAGTGTTTCTACTAAGTGTTGGTAAGGCCCATTTATACTTTAGGTTCTTTCAAGGAGGTTGAACTTCTGAAAAACAAGCAGGTCACTTCCATGCCTAGAAAGGGTGAGGGTTGGATTTTCAGATGTAAATACTCAGGTGGTCACTTGTTGACCTTTAGCTGGAAAGTTGGGTGCAAACTGGGAGACATGACTGGTTGAAAGTGCTCAAAGCTGCCAATAGGTTCCTGTGTTTCTGTGCCAAATTCCAGCAACCAAAACCTTAAAATAAAGAAACTTTCCTACAGGGAAATTCTTTTTGTCAGATTCCAGAAATCTCAGCTAATATTCTCATTTTTTCAATGCCATCATTACTGTCAGTGCTGGAAACAAGATGACGCTGCCCAGTTTGAGACCCAAAGGTGTGGCCCAATTTTAAAGATGCTGGAAAATCAGGGGTTCTCTCATAGTCATAAATCAGGGCTTGGAGTATGACACCTGAAATGAAAAATAAAAACCACACAGGGTGCCCACGAATCCATGGAAATGGACTCTGGGGAAGTGCAGTCACTTCCCAGAATGTCCCAGAAATGGTGAAACCATATTATTCAAGCATGACATGGCAGGTAAGGAGGTGTATACACTCAATTTTAGTCTCTCTTCTTTTTTTCCATACATCTGAGTCAGACTGCCAGTTTAAACTGAAAAGTGTTTTCCTAAAATTTTCATTCCTCTGAAGAATAAAGGGCAAAGGGACATGGCATTTTAGGACTTGTCTGAATAGCTCTAGAAGAAATGTGAGCCTGAAGGAAATTAGGGCTAAGCTGTCTTTAGGAAATAGCACACGGTTAATCTGAGACAACACAGTAGTCAATGAAGCTTAGAAATCACTTTGCACATGGAAATGGAAATCAATAGAAGCTGAACAAAATATGCCTTGGTAACATTGCAAATATATACTCAGGCCAATAGCTGCAATGCTGGAAGTGTTCATCAAAATGTCTTGCTTTCCAAAAGTGATCTGACCTGGAGAGAACTCTGGGATTCCCAGCAGTTGACACAGCTATGAAATCTGAAATTACCATGGCTGCTCTTGGGAACCACAGAAATTGAGCTGGGAGCACACAGGGTTTACTACACACACCACCTCATGACTTTTGCCTTCTCAGCCGTTCAGTATTGGCAGTTAAGAAGGTCCAGCTAGCCACAATTAGCTTGGAGTTTATCCCTCCAGCCATTTGGAAGCGCTACTCTCAAGAATTTTGGAAGAGTGTTTTACTAAATAATGGATCAGGTGAATCAGATATGCTTTGCAATTGTAAATCTCACACAGACCTTTTGCAACTAACCCAAATTTAATTAAAAAAAAAACTAAAAATATTGTATGTGACCAGATACATGAGGTTTTGAGGAGGGAGCTTTCTATGAATGGGTTGCTGCTTCACTCTAAATTTGGTGGTTTGTTTCATTATATGCCTCCAATAAGGACTCAAGGATTTAATATGTACAGCATATTTGCATTTTTTTCTGACATAGGATATTCCTGAGCTACCAGCAAATTAAGGTACATAGTGAACAACAAAAAGAAACCAGCCCAGTTTTTGAGAAGGTTTTTTATTATGGACAGCTACCAGTTCTCCAGTCTAGGTCAAAACTGGTTTAAATCTTGATTTGAGTCAAGACAGGTAGAACAGAAAATGGCAGTCCCCTCAAATTTATAATGTTTGATTTGCTATGGCACACAAAACTGGGCAGGTCACAAGTACACTGCAAGAAGTAGTTTGTAAATTCTGATGGAATTAGTGGCAAAATATTGGGATACAAAGCTACCAAGAATAGAAAGAAGAACTTGGAGGACTTTGGTGCAGCCACCATAGAAGAGAAGATGTGAGGAAAAACGAAGGCTTCTGCATTTTCTTTTTACTAAGGGCTCCCAGTTATAAATTTATTGTTAAATAATAAAAACGTTCTTAATTGCATAAAATGAAGTTCTGGCCCTCATGTATTTGCCACCACCTGATTGGCTGGCATCTGCAGCAATGCAGAGTTTCCTTCTATGGCAATCCCCTCCTTTGCTTGCCTTTTATGGTTGTGTCACACCCAGTTCTTCCTTATATGTTATGAAATTTGCATGCTCCACCCCACGTTCTGGCAAGTTCCACGCCAACCCTGTCGTGGAGAGGGAGACATGTCACACAACCAATATGATTGATAAGCAAGTCTCAACTTTATTGTGCTAATAGCAGGCTTTTATATGTTTCTTTTAACGCCTGACATAATCTCAGTGTCACTCTAAAAGTTAAGCATTAAGCAGCATTCTCACAGCCTCACAATCACAGCATTTTGCAGTTACAAGGCACAAGTTTGCTACTTCGAAGTCTTCATGTTCTGTTGCACACCTTGTATAACTTCTTATCCAGCTAATGCGTACCGTTCTTTTTAAAGGCCATCTCATCCTTGCAGTATCAAACTTTACTGTCTTGTATCAAATTCTCCAGGGAGAATCCCTGATCAAACAACCACTTCTCAACACAACCCTATATAAGTATGCTACTCATGTTAATAAATTGCTATTTCTGCTTGACCCCCAGTGGAGGGTGCTGTGCCTTTTTCCTTTTGCAAAGCTGCGTCAGCAAAGGGCTCCAAAAAGTGATTGATATTATGTGATGTTTCAACCATGGGACATTTGATCACTTCTCTCTGCAAACACAAGCACAAATAAAGGAAAACAAGTCAAACCAAAACCAAACCAGCCTTACATTACAAAACAATACTAACACTTTGAGAGTATAAATCAGAAATGACAACTTATAATTTCTACTGAAATTTGTTACACCACTCAGAAATTCTCTTCTGACATGCTTCAATTCTACACACAAACTACTGATCACCTGCACAGCTGATTCACAGCAAAAAGGAAACCAGGGCTCCCTGTAAAAGTGCATTGTAATAAAAATCTGATTGAGTTTAGATTAGAAATTAGCTCCTCCACATACCTGTGAATCACAAAATTTTGAAGAACAGTGTTACTGGCTAAAATCAAACACGCACAAAAACATGTAGAACTTCTTAATACAGATTCTCACCTACCATTTCTCTTCAGGTGCAAAATTCTGGAATTTTGAAACCCCCTGTCATTTGTAACAAGTTGTGTCTAAAACAAGAAAAAAACGATTTCCTTTTAGTTTAGGGGCTTTGAAAGTACACTCCTTTCGCACAGAATAATTGAAAAATATAGATCAAAGTGTAATTCTTTTATTTTTTATTATTTTTCTGCTGGGAGAAAGTTGGTTTGCTGCCTTTTATGAACGTGTATGATGTTTAATGAAAAATGTGAATTCAGAATTCAGAAGAGCTTGGCAATAGAGATTTCTCTAATATGAGATTCAATATTATGTCTCCCCATTTTTTTTTTTTTTATTTTTTTTTTGGTCTACAATTATCTGTAAAATCCACTAACAGCTTGTGTCTTGCTTGTGAAATTCAAAAAACAATACAAACCATACATCTATGAGTCTCTTAAAATGCAGAAATGGTATTTGTTTGCTGATCTTTGCTATGGAATCGTGGTTGCCCCTGAAAAATTTTCTGGGCCTTTTTTTAATCCATTGTTTTCCCCTTCCCATCCTTACCTCCAGACAATCTGAAGGGAAAATAAGAAAACAACTCAGTACTGGAAAAATTCAAATACCGTGCCAGACCCGACATTTTAGGTGTTGATATTGCTAACTTTTTTTGAAATAAGATTTAAACCTTTCTAAATCACAATGATATTGTGAAGAAAATAATAGTGGTATTATAAAATATCCAGTTTATTGTTTTGGTTTTATGTATTTTCAGTTGAAACACTAGAAGTTTAAACTGGTGGAAGATTTTAAGTTCTCGTTGCACTGACACTGCACTTATTTTAGGTGGTAAAGCTTCCCTAAACCCTTTTCATCACTTTCAGAAATCAAAGAACTCCTCACTGGGTGGTCTTGAGGGTACTCTCTGCAGTTAAAGTGACATGAATTCCCATCCACATGCTAAAAATGTCTTCACAGTTGCCTTTAGACAAGTTGTCTTCTCTATATGGTAGTTATCTCAAGTTACATTACTAAGATCCATAATTACCTTAATTTAAATGCTTGAAAATATTCCATGTCTTCCAACAATATCTTACAAAAAAATGTGGCCATTTGGCAAGGTTTCACTCAGGAAACTGGTAATTTGCCCCAGAGTACAGATTTCTCAGAGCACTCATTGCAAACAGCATGCTGTGCTGGGTGGGGCTCAGCTCTGGCCCAGTGCAGTCTTTAGCTGTCTGATACTTCATTTATTGCTGGAGATCCTTGTGGAGATGCTAAGTGGAAATCTGCAAATTTTCAATATTACCTTGTCTCTTTATAAACATCTACCAGTGAAATACTTTACATGAATCTTGCTTTTGAAATATGCATTAGGCAGAAAGGCAGAAAGAGTAGTTATTTCATTATTAAACTGCATCTGGATATCTGACACAGGAACTCATTCCCCTTCCCTCCAACATAAAAGGGATTAACCCAGCAACAGTGTTGGCCCAAGACTCTCATTTACCATTTAAAGCTGTGACTGTAGAATTAAAGGAAATGAAAATGAGAACATTGACATGAGGAGTCAGACTGTTCATCTCTTGTAAAAGGTCTGACCTTGCAGAAGATGTAAAGAATAGAAATAAAAAGAGCAACTGTTCTCATCATGTGGTGATGTGCAAATTTTCAAGTACTTTCAAAAACTCTTCGAAGACAAAGATAAAAAATAATGCAATGACACTGGTGTGAATCTCTCTAAATATTAAGCAATGGTCCTTTTAAATTTCAATGATGGTGTTGTAAATTTTTATTTCTGAAGAACACGAGTTGGTTATTTTTGAAGCCATTATTACCTCTGAATGGAAAAAACAGCAGGTCAAAATCATCCATAAAGAAAGTTACTTAAAATCCTAGTATCTTGATCCTAAAGGAAACATTTACAAAAATTGCAGTACCTTTTGGATATGAGGTTTGGGATGGAAATGAAGCTGCTTTAACATGATCTACTGCTTTAACTTCCCATCAAATGCATTTATTACATATGCTGTAGAAAATAACCTGCAGGTATGAAAATTTTACAGAGGATTATCCTGTGTCACCTAAGGAATACTTATTGAACAAATCAGATGTGAAGCTGCTTCAATTATTTCCAGAACAGAGATGAAAATTCTAGAATAACATGTTTTCTCAGATTTCAGCCTCTGTACTAAAGACTTATTCCAACATATGCTGGAACCTTTAAAGAGACTGTGGGGTTTAGTGCATATTCCTTAGTTCTGACAGTGATGTGAAAAGGATGGGCTTTTTACCTTTTTTTCTGTATTTAAAATAATACTTTTCAGCTTGAATAGCTTTTACATGCTCTTAATGATAAGTGTATTTCAGATTGCTATTTCTGCTATTATTTCATGATATGGTCTGAGATCAGTGGGAAGGGAGACATGCTGGAAACTGCCCTCATGAATGTTATCCTGGCAGCTCAGGACTCCAGAGGATGGTCAATCTGAGACCAGAATTCAAAGGCAGATTTATTTCTTCAGCTCTGTGACCATGCCCACAGTGAGCAGAGCACTAGCCTCCTGCTGCTAGCACAGGACAGGGAACAGGGCTCTAGAGATACACAGAAACAGAGCATCTGGGCTCTGGAGATCTTTCGTTACACATTTGAAAATAGATGCTAGGAAGAAGCATGAAATGAAAGCTTATTCTCACTTCAATGGTAGTAAATAATAAAATCTAAGCATGCTTTATATAAAGATAATAATATCAGATTTTTTTCATTGCAAGAAGCTTGAAGACAAAACATAAAGCCGGATTGGTTTCATTTTTAATTGTGTATTTGTATAAGGGCGGGGGGTGGGGGGAACGTAAAGGAATAATGCCACTTGCACTTACAAAATACAACATAATTTCTGCTAATTTAGATTTTAGAATTGAGGTTTTCTTGACCCTTCTGAATTTGATGTCAAGGAAAGTTGTGGGAATAACTCAGGATTACAGTTGTCCTAAATGGCTCTGAAAAGCTCCAATGGCAGCATAGATCAATTCTTTCCACCTCACCCACAAGCATCCCCAAGGCACAATGAGCTAAGAGCTCTACTGACAAATCTACTGCAGCCAGCTCAGTCCCCCAGGTGGACAGCAACCACCTGCTCAAGGAAACATTTCCCACTGAAGAGCATTCCTTTGCCCACAGTGCCGGCTTTCAGGCTTCTGGCCAGGAATGCTTCAAGTACCTGGCCAGGAATGCTTCAAGTACCAGTTTGCCAGTTTCATCGTTTAAGGAGGCAAACTTTGCCCTGTACATACTCTTAGGCTGTGAGGTATGCTATGAATAACATCTTCATATGGGAGAAGAGAATTAACAGGAATGGAAGAAAAACAATGGGTCTGAAATATTTTATACTGAAGAGACTGTTGTGTGATGAAACAAGGACTGTTGTTGTAGGTGTTGTAGGTTTTATTGTATGCTTTGTGGTTTATTATACATTTTCCTATGCACTTTGTTAAAGGTTCTTGAATACTCCCTCATTCCCTATGGTTTTAAACCCTACTCTCTTATTGGTTAATCTTTGCTGCATTGCAGTACCTCTCCCTATATGGTTAGGCCATCCCCTTGTTTTGCATACTCCACCCAGGTTACACCCCTCTTCTAGTAAATTCTTCGCACCCTCTATAAAAGGGGAGTCCATAGTCACAATAGTCGTTTATTCTGGAAGCCAGAAGTGGCTGTTATAAAATGTAGTAAGTATGTATATGATTCATGCCAGTAGGGAAACAAATGGTTTTATTGCACCCTCATAATACAATAAAATCAACTGTTGTAAGGTCATGAGTTTCCCTGAACCTTTATCAAGGAATACCTGAATTATGATAGGGAATATATCAAAACACTAAATCCTAAAATTCCCCTTGTCACCCCTTTATCAAGGAATACCTGAATTATGGTGGGAAGTTATCAA
>JAWWTY010000088.1:11831240-11854133 GCA_035222235.1 Margarornis squamiger
GCTCTGCTCTGGTGAGACCCACCTGCAGGGCTGCCTCCAGCTCCGGGGTCCCAGCACAGGAGGGACAGGGACCTGTTGGAGGGAGTGCAGAGGGAGGTCACCCAGATGATCAGAGCATCTCTTCTATAAGGAAAGGCTGAGAGAATTGGGATTATTCAGCCTGGAGAAGAGAAGGCTTTGGGGTTATCTAATGGCAGCCTCCTGGTACCTGAAGGGAGCCCAAGAAAGATGGAGAGAGACTACTTACAAGAGCCTGGAGTACCAGAACAAGGGGGAATGGCTTCAAACTGACAGAGGGCACATTTAGATTACATATTAGGAAGAAATTATTTGCTATGAGGGTGGTGAAGCACTGGAACAGATTGCCCAGAGAAGCTGTGGCTGCCCCGTCCTTGGAAGTGTTCAAGGACAAGCTGGATGGGGCTTTGAGCCACCTGGTCTGGTGAAAGACATCCTGCCCACAGCCAAGCATGTTGTGATCTTTAAGAACTAGGTGATCTTTAAGGTCCCCTACAACCTATGGTATTCTGTGGCTCTATTTCTAAATAGTGTTATTATTTCTAAGGGTCACAATACCTAGAAGCCAGCAACAGAGGAGAGGCTGTACAAAGACATCAAAAGAGACAAACCCTTTAACCAAAAGTTATAACTTAAGTGGAAAAGAACAAAAAGTAAAGGAGCAACAAAGCTGGGGATTACACTGGCAGATGACAAGAGAAGTGAATTGGCTCTGCCCAGCCTCGCATGAACTAGATTTTCAATACTTAACTACAAGACTGTATAGGAGACAGGGTCATATGTAGGAAAAAAAAGCATAGCTCTGCAGGATGCTCCCTAGAATCATTTCTAGTTACCCTTAGTTACCTCCAAACAGCCCCATTCACACTCAGACCACATTTTTGGGGAAGTATCAAAGAAAACTTCCAATTACCTTTCTTCAATGTGAGAGTCTATGCGTTGTACAGACAATTGACCTAAGTACCATTTTAAAAATTGCTCAGCTGCTTCTCACTGCTTTAGGATACATATGGAAACATCAGTTCAAAGCAACAGACCGTTTTGTGTGCCTTATTTAATAAGCCTAACAAAGCTGCTGGGCGTCTCGACACAGCAAAAGGAACTTTCACAACAAGGTTTGGTTTAGCCTGTATTATTGCAAAGGACAGGGAGGGATAATAGCATCTAAGAGAGAGACAAGTGTCGCGTCATCAAAGCAGGGAAATTACCCAGCAACAGTCTAGATAACAAAAATCATGCTGCATTGGCTTACATTTTTTGAAGCTATCTCGAGGCATTATTTGTTCTTAATATCAAATTATAAATTTATTGGCACAACTGAATACACAATTTAAAACAGGAAATGTCATCATAACTCTATGTCTTCTCAAAAAAACCCAAAAGCCTAAGGTGCTTTTTATATTAATTAAGCTTCAATTCTGCTGAGTGCTATGACAGTAGTTCTTTTTCATTTATTTTATATAATTAATAGTGCCACTGAAATATAACACTGAGAATCAAGTTCAGTCATGACGAGTTTGAAATTCAGGCTCTGATCTTGCAAGGTTACCTGTGCATGCAAACCCTCCCCCTCTTTAGGAACTTTTTAATGGGTGAAAACAGAGTACTTAAAATTTTGGTTTTGTAAGGGAGCCCTTTCAGCAACATCTTCATGGTGACCACTGACAGGACCTGAGGGAATAGCCTGAAGTTGTGTCAGGGGAGGTTTAGGTTGGGTATTAGTGGGAAGTTCTTTATCCAGAGGGTGGTCGGGCACTGGGACAAGCTCCCCAGGGTCACAGCACCAAGCCTGACAGAGTTCCAGAAGCATTTGGACAATACACCTGGGCACAAGGTGTGACTCTTGGGGATGGTCCTGTGCAGGGCCAGGAGCTGGACTTTGCTGATCCAACTAAGGATGTTCTATGATTCATTACAAACTGTTTGGAAGACTCAGAATGAGCTCACAAATAGTTTGGAGAATGGCTAAAGGCAATTACCACTTCTGTTCAGACTGTTTAAATAATTATTTTTTTCTCACATTTCAAGAAGCATCCATGCCTAGAAGCAAAAGAAAGAATACCTCCAGCCAGTGGGTTTGGGGTCGTATAAAGTTTTTCAGCTTAAATCAATTACTGTTTTCAGACAAGAATGCCTAAAATCCTCTAATTTGCACCCATGCTTTGTATTTGAACCTGCCAGCCTCAGTGAGAGCAGCAGGTACTCACATCTTTTATTAAAGATCATTCACATACAAGGGTAATGGCTAAATTCACATACATTTCAAGTGATGGTGCTTGATTTCAGAGAGCTTTGCTTTTCACAGGATATCGGGAAAATGACTGAAAGCAAAGCAATTATTTCTCTAATTAAAGAACCCACTGTGACATTTAATTTTCACATAAGTAGAACAAATTGAAATATCTTCTGAAACCAAGAGGGTTGGTTGCTAAGGCTGCACTAAAATTAGTAGGCTTTTTCCACACCCCTTCAAGTCTATTTTCGTCAAATTAAAAAAAAAAAAAAAAAAAGGAATGATGATGTTTGGCAATAAAATAATATCAAACAGCACATTTCTACCAGTTTCACAATAAAAAAAATATATTGGTGTTGTTTTTGCAAAAAAAAAAAAAAATAGAAAATCCTTCAGTGAGAACAATTTTTATGAAAAGGATTGGAAATAGATGTTCCACTTTTAAGCAGAATACACTAGGAAATGTATTTCAAAATTAATAGTAACAAGATGTCAAATGGAAGAAAATCATGAAAATTCATTACATTGGTTGTAGTTCTATCTTTCTTTTTGCTGTGAATAGGGAAAACACTGTATTCTTTCCATAGCTGCTCGTGTAAAAATCTATGAAATGTTTATATTTTATTCTCTTTTTGCAAATACTGTATTTTTGGATTCCTAAGAAATCAGACTGAATTACAGTAAGAAGCAAGATGACAGAACTCAGCATTTCCCAGCTAATTTTATTCTGCTTAAAGCATTTGTGTTGTCAGCAGGAGCAAAATTTACTGCCACAGAAAAGCTTGGAAAAGTCAAATATGCTCTTCTAAAATTCAACATATCTTGTCTATAGAAATGAGACCTGTGAAAGCCTCTTTTTCTGTTTATTAAAGTAGAGGCCAAACACCCGTCATGTGTCCCTCCAAATAATGAGTGGAAATGGGATGCAACTTACCATCCCTTTGCAGGCAAAAGAAAGAGAAAAAAGAGAGAAAGAAATAAGGGAAAAGCCCCCTGATAAAGACTTCTTGTACTCAGCAGTCACAAATACTGCTAGTTTTCCCAGCAACTGCACATCACAAGGGATTCAGTTTGCCACCAGGCTCCACAACACATTACAGAAACTTACTGGCTTTTGATCTTGAGAAATAGTTTATGTTCACACAACACAGACACACACTCCAGAGGATTAGTACCCAGGCAAGGAATGCATTTATATTTCTGAGTAATGCATCATATGCTTTCTAATTTTACTGCTTAGTTCTGAAACCCTATTTGAGAGCTGATTGCATAATTTATTTTTTTTTTCACTCTGAATTTGAGATGAAGTTAGCTTTATGAAAAATAGCACCAATTGAGACCATAAGGGTAATGGGAAAGAAGAAATTCAAAATAAACTATGGGAATAACATGCACAGGGTTATTGGAGAGCACAAATACATGAGTGTGCCACTTGTTCCAAAAGAATTTATCTGTTTTGTGTCATTCTAGCAGGATAAAGCAGCTCATAGATGGTGGAGCACCGTGACATCTAACACAAAGCAAGGAGTGGGAACATAATGGAATGGGCAGTGAGTTAGAATCTTAATTCATGAGACATCCTAAGACAAAATAAATAGCAAAACTGTCAGTTTTCTTTCTTTTTTTCCCCTATTTTTAGCAGATATATGTTTAAAAAAAAATAAATCTTTTTTTTTTAATTATTACAGTAAACAAATCACATGCTGAATTTCATATGTAGTTATTCAGTTCAAATTTAGATTAGCACAGAACAGCCAAGGAAACAATATTTCACACACAAAATGTTCTTTAAAATATAGCTGCCTCCTGGTAATAGGGAAAATGTGACCCTGGCAGTAATTATGACATGAGAATTAGCTAGAACTTTGTCTTTATGCCATGACAGTAGGTTTGATATAATAGGAACAGGGAATGTTCTGAACATGTGTCATACAGAAGCCTGTTTCCATCCATTTGGTATGCAGACTGCACAGCCATGTAGCAAACTCTTGGCTCTACATTCACACCAACACAATGACTCAAAGAAAATGTGTTAAGTAAGCCAGACCTTGTGCAGTGCCCTGCTCAGTCTGTGGCTGCAGTCTGGGACTTGAAAAAGATGGGAAGCTTTTCATGCAGGCCAAGGTCTTGCTCAGGAAAATCTAAACCCTTAACACTCTGCACTGATGTCTAGGGAAGCCCTGGCAACTGTGAATTTTAAGTTTTTTATTATAAAAACCAAGTTCTTGTTTTAAATGAAAACAGAGCTCTCAACTGGAAATGAAAAGCACTTCAAAATCTGTGTTTTCATATGCCTAGGGACAATAAAGTGAAATAAGAAGGCACAAGGGCACAATGGCTAGCGATGTAGTTCAGCTGAACATGAAGTTCAATCAGAAATTATGGATCTCACACAGATATACGGGATGCTATACTGAGATCAGGCTGGACACTAGAGTGTTCTCTCACAGTCTAAACTCTTTCAGCCTGAGAATTGGGAAATGGCAAATATGTTCTTAAGAGTGCACATTCTAGACTTTCTCAGAGCACTGCAATAAGACTTCAGTAATTTCTCACTTCTTTATAAAAGCCTTCTCTTCTTAGGGTCATTCAAATGATTTGTAGGTTTTAGTTACTCATTACCTATTGGGATAATTGCAAAAGCACACAACACTAACTTCCCAAAACCTAACCACAGACTTTGCTTTCAATCAGATGCTTAAAATGTCAATGTTTTCACTCAGCAGCCAAGTCACATACAACCTTCATGGATAGCTACAAAAAAAATTACTTATTTTTAATAAGTACAGCTGAGAGTGTCCAAATTTAGATCATTGTTACTCTTGGACTGACAATAAAACAAGACGAATCGCAGTACAAGGTAGAAGCAATCCAACTGGAAAAGAAAGAAAGAAAAGAATAAAAAAAATTCGATCTTCAGTAAAAGAGTTTCACCAACCCAAGGTTCAAGCCAACAGAAAAATACATTCCAACCCATAGACATATCTTTAAAACCAAACAAGTACATTACAAACTATCATGAATCAGGGATCTATTTTCAACAGTAGTGCTTGAATTAAGATGTTTTGTCCAGTGTGTGTAAGAACAACTATTATTTACTCTCTCAAGAATATTTCACAGAATCATTTAGGTTGGGAAAGACCTCTGGGATCAAGTCAAACCTAAGACCAAACACGGTCTTGTCAAATAGACCATGGCACTGAGTGCCACATCCAGTCTTTCCTTAAACACCTCCCGGGATAGTGACTCCACCACCTCCCTCACCTTTTACCTCACGTCATCTCCTCCCTGGTTCCCTAGATGTCTTTCTGCTTCCAATATATTTAGAGAACTTTTCACTGCCACCTTTTTTTTTTTTTTTTTTTTAGAATAGTGAATTTTCAAACCATCTTACCCTCCTGTTTCCAATTAATACATTCATCATATATTGTCTGCCTTGCCCTGTGCATGTAAGCAGGCTTTTAAACCCATGGTGTCAGCCTTTCCCCTGTGATAGCTACACAAGATCTTCTACTGAGTCAGATATGGTGTTATAGGATAGCTTTGTTTGCAGGTTTCTTGCTTTTTGGACTTCCTCATTTTCACATAATAAAAACACATGCTGTATTTCTGTGGATAAATTATACACGTGTGATTTACCTGACCTCCTCATTTATATTACCATTATAAACATAACTGTATTGTGAATGTTACTACAGAGGTATCCCAGTTATGCATCTTGAAGTCTTCAGTGTTGCCTGGGACAAAGTGCAGAAAAGCATCTTTCCATAAATCATCCAAGAATAATTATCTATCAAGTAAAAAATAAAAAACATATTATCACTCTATTTAGCACACAGATCTTTTTCTTCAGCTGTAGCACTTAGTTAGGTTTTGTGTCAACCAGTGCAGAGCGAAGAACTAAAAAAGGCAGCCTTTTAGTTTTTCAGCTTCAGGATTAAGTTTGCATTTGACAGTGGGCATTTAATCTTTCAGACAGTTTCAGCATCCTGATGATGTCACCTTATCTGGATGATTGAAGACAGATTTAGTCTTGCAGTCGGAGAAAACATGCAGCCTCAAAGGGAGGTTTAATCACAATGATTGCTTGCTGTGTTGAAATTACCCCAGCAAACAGCATTGCTGACTGACCTTCCCTTTGCAGGAAATTTAAGCTTCTGTCAATTGTTCGGTCAGGATTACTACCATTTCACACCAGATCACGATTAAATATGGACTTCCCAGATCAAAGGTACAAGAAAACTTCTCACTTGTGCAAGTAGAATACTATAGATACTTATTGTTTTGGGTTTGTTTTCCTAAACTGTCTTTAAAACTTTGAATGGTTCCAATTACTGTCTGAAGCCACTGTCACCTCTCCCCTGATTAATCACATATACAATTATTGTGCTGAGGTTTTTTTCCTTGCAGGATTTTTATATATTAGACATCAGCTGTTGTCTGCCTTCTTCATTTAACTCACTGCCAAATAAAAACATAGTCCTCCCCAAAATTATTTCCCCAGAGATAGGTAAGTCTCAACAGAGTATTTTTCAAACACATAAACCAAGTAAGATTTTTTTTTTCCATTGCCCACTTAAGAATCTCTTCATTCCAAAAGTGTCTTAACTTCTGCCTGAAGTTCTAAAGTAATCCATGAGAATGCCACAGAATAGGAGATGGGAATGCAGGCAGCTGATTGAAGGTCTGACATCAAAATAGTGTTATGGGTTTATTTTTCTGAATTCCAGAACTCTGACATTAAAACCAAGGGTTAATTTCCTATTGACTGGGAGGCTAAATCATACAAGTAGGGAACACGCCATCATTTATATGCATTTAAACAAATACCTCTTTTAGAGGGCAGATAGACAAGTTACCAACAATTATTAAAATACCAATTTCAATACTGACAAAAATCTTGGACTACTCTGCAGTTGATCATACAAGGAATTTACTACATGACAAGAATATGCAAGAATGATTTTCTTCTAAGTTATTCTAAAAATCTAGATCTAAGAAGACAGTCTGTCAAGTGCATCACTGACCTTCTGAAACTGGAAGGCAGATAAAAACCTTCAAATATTCAAAAACAGCTGCACCTCAAGTCCTGGGTTGTTTTGGGCCCCTCACCACAAGGAAGACACTGATGTGGTGAAGCATGTCCAGAGAAGGGTGACAGACCCAGGGAAGGGTCTGGAGCACCAGCCTGATGAGGAGCAGCTGAGGGAGCTGGGGATGTTCAGCCTGCTCTCTGAAACAGATTGTACCCCAGTGAGGAGCCGGCTCTTCTCCCAAAGAACAAGCAATAGAACAAGAGGAAACAGCCTCACGTTGCACCAGGGGAGGTTTAGCTGGGATATTAGCGGAAATTTCCTCATGGGAAGCGTTGTCAAACCCTGGAACAGGCTTCCCAGGGAAGTGGTGGAGTTACTATCCCTGCAGATATTTAAAACACCCACAGATATGGCACTTAGGGACATTGTTTAGTGTGGACTTGGCAGTGTTGGGTTAGCAGTTGGACTCTAGGATCTTAGAGGTCTTTTCCAACCTAGAAGATACCATGTTTCTATGAGAACTGGGTAATCTGGCCTTCTAAAAACCCCTTTGAAATGGTAAGGCTAATTTTTTTGAAGCACTTCATCGCCTCCAAGGCATGGTTGTGTCTCACAAAATGTACAGGTTGGAGCAGTCTTTACAGATCACCTTCTCCCCCCTCTGCTCCTGGGAGCAATGACTTTTTATTTTCCTCATGCTTGTAGTTCTACTTCAAAATTATTAAATCACTATGACTGCCACTCCGTATGTGAAGGTTTATCTACTATTGTAACTGACAACTCCATTATTTCTTCCTTCAATACTGTTTTTTTGCAATTCTTTACAAAAATTACCTCTGAAAATATATCAGCTGAACATTGAAAGGCTGTAAAAAATTTCTACAGAAAGTATTACTATAGATGCATAGGTAGAAATCTTGCATGCAGTCAAGATGTTCAGAACTGTAGCTGTTCTTCATATCTTTCAATTTTTCTTCATAAATATCAGGTGTTTGCCCCAATTAACATTAAAAAATAAAAAACATTAAATCACTGAGCTGAGGCAGAAACAAATGAATTTTCATTTAATGCATTTTTCTTCCCACTCTGTCTCATCCACCTAGCTCGAAAAGCTGGTGTTCTGCCACATGATATTCCAGTGTACAACATCATCTCTCCCTTTCCACTTTTATCCATTTGCACACCACGCAGCTCTGTAGCTGCAACATTTCTGGCCTGAAATAGATTTCTAAAGGCATCGCAGGACCTTACGCTTTTTTTTGAACATTTTTTAGAGTTTCTAGGAAATAGGTCAAAACAAGAGTGTAAAGCACTACAGCAAATCACAGCTTGCTCCATTTTTTCACAGGGTTCAAGCTGTCAGTGCTGTTCTCAGAGTTCTTGCATATTTTAGCACTTGTGTCTCCTTCACCACCACAGAAAGAACAGGTCACCAGGACCTCCAGCAGGCGAGAGTCTAGCAAAAAGCCAAAATTAAGTGGAGCAATAATCCTACCAGACATCATAGTTGGTATTTATACCAGAATACATAAAGCTTCAAAGATTTTCTTCTTTTTAAACCAAAATTAATAATAAAGGAACGTAACAGACAAAAGTTTTTCTCTTTTCCAGGCAGCTATTCAGACTGTAAAACTGCACCATCTACCCATTGTCACTGCATAGAGCTACCCAGTATCATTGAAACACTGCAGGATTTGAATTCAGACCATACTCGAATGGGATTATTATTTTATTCCTTCAGAACTCCCATCTAATTTCATCTAAGCTTACGAGTATTGAAATGGACACGCACAGCCTCAAGCTCCTGCTTCAGCCCAGCTAGGATCAGTGTTTTGCTAAGATGTCCCATCACCCTACTAAATCACACGGAAACAGTAAGTTCCTTTCTAGAGAGATTTGAGACCAGCACATCACTTTCTTCCATGTCTTTGCTTGTTTTGACACTGAAGTCACACCTTATTTCACTATTCCTGCTCTTGCAGCACTGCCCATCTGAGGTTTTCCATTTATTTTTCCAGCCTTCCTCCTGATGTATCTGAATTCTTTCTGCCCTCCTACTCTTCACCAAAATAAAAGCACAGTGCAAAGCTCTCCTTGTTTGTCCTCTCCCTCTTCTTACTCCAGACCAATTTTTTGACAGGTGAGATCAAGTATATGCAAGGTGAGAGAACTTGTCTCCTAAAAATGGATGGAACGTGGTCAGTTAATATCCTTACCTTCTCTTTTGCTTCCAACACAAGCCAACTAATTCTGGGGTTTTTCCCACAAATGAAACAAATCTTTCCTTAGCCCTTCTAACATCACCCAGACAGTTCCTCTGTAGGTTTGCCCCAATGTCACTCTCTACCACCAACCTGCTAGAGCTAAAATTTAGAGAGTGGGTATTCAAACACAAGGGCAATGCTCCTCCCTTGAGCCACCCCACAGAAACGCACAGGATTAGGGTTGGCACTTACACCACTGGAGCAGCAGCACCGAATCTGAACTGCTGCCACCCAGGAGCAGCCAAATGGAGGGCAACTCCTGAGGGAGCAGCAACACTGAGAATGATTCCTGTGCTGAAGGGGCTGTTGGCTGGTGGAATTCAGCACCATGCAATGCAAGGGCAAAAAGGCAGAAAACCTGCTTGATGATGATTCCTGAGACACAAGAGAGACTCTTGCCTTGTTTTGCTTTCTTTAACACACTTTGTAGGTCAGTTACCAGCAGCTTGTAACAACCTACACTCTGCCAAACTGCACCTATGCTTGGGAGCCAGAAGAAAACACCTAAAAAGCAGCTTACAGATCATTTAAGTTCTGTGCTTAAGTATCATTAAGTAACAATGCTATCTAGTTTCTACAAGAACAGAAGCAAGTACTGCAGACCACTACAGATCCCCCTTGCTCCTTCCCAGAAGGGACATTTTCCATATTCTATAGACCTGAAGACTGATCTTCCCTGAGTGCTTTTGTGATGGAATGAAGAGGGGAAAAAAAACATTCACTGGCAAAATCAATGGGGAAAAAAAAATCCCATGTAATCTGTCTGAAGGCTTCCAAGGACTCGGAAAGTTGGCATTAACCTCTGGCTAAAAAACATACTGTGACACTGACAAAAAGAAAGAAACAAATCAATAATCCGAACATTATTAAGTGTGTTGTTCTGAAATCTAACAGATATTTGTGCCACTCCTAGAGTGATCAGTGTAATCACACATCATGGAAACTGATGTCCCAATTAACATTCATGCAAAAAGTCAGTCCCTGAAAAGAAACATCAATACAACTGTCCTTGCCAAGTGCTCAGACAACACACAGAGAAATGTGCACTTCTACTGCTGGCTGCCAAGCTTGACACTGTCTTTAAAGTTATAAATTGTAATAAAGATACATTTTTCAGTTTTAGATCTGCATTTTAAACACCACAGTTTATAACAACTTATATTTCTGTAAAGTAGCTCCACTATTAAGTCTTCCTCAAAGCATTTCTTCTAGTTTTTACTGCCTATGTTCTCACTCAAGATGATTTTTTTCCAGTTTCTCCTTAGCACACAATAAGGCAAAGTTAACAACTGACTTCACACAGACCACACTGTAAAACATTTAAAAATTGATTATGTTGGATAATTTGCTTCTAATTCTTTGGTACCATTGAAAGTTAGAAAAAACAATCCACTGACAATTCTTTGCTTAGTCTCTATTATAGATAGTACAAGTAATATTTCTCAGAGCTGCAAGTGTGCGTAAGTTAAGCAAACAATATTGTCATGTCTCAGCACGTTCACGAGCAAATCACCAAAAAGGATAAAATGCCAACACATCTTTTATGTTTTAACTCAGCTAGAGAGCTGTCAACCTCTTCTTTAGTGCATCCATTCAAGTACAGCACTGGACAATATTAGAAACAAGCACAAAATACTAGTAAATGCACGGCCTGTTTCCTGAAATAAAAGTAACAAACCTAAGCATCTATTTCACAGAACTCCTTTTAAGTTGTTTCCAAATGTTCCTTGGTCTAAAATTTTGTGTCCTTTCTCCTACACAGCAAGAGACTCCACACCAATTGCTGTTTATACCACCCTTTTTATTTTTCAGCCAGAAATACATTTTCATTGGGTATTTCAATAAACAGTTTGTTTATTCCTTAAACAAAATCCCACCTCTTTGGCATCTGACCATATTCTGTTTTTCAAACTAAAGACTATATAAGGAAGACTTTACTTTCAAGGTCATTGTTCAATACATTAAATTTACACAGGTGTAGTTAACTTTCAAAAATACACATTGGTTTTTTGTAACGTTTCTAGCAAACCTAAAAAAAGATAACCCAACCACAAAATGCTCACTATTGGGATGCCTTCATTTAAATCTGTGGAGTAAGTGACATTTTTCCATAGCACATGCACTATCTAGTGCTTTCTACTCATTCTGAGTGATAAGCAAACAAACAAAAAAAACTTCTTAATTCTATCAGAAACAACTGATCAAATAATTTACGTTTCAAAATAACATGAGATTACTTTTAACTTCTGCAGAGGTCATCAGCCAAAATCAAGTTGCACACTGCTTCAATAAGAAACTGTACCAAAAAAAGTATGAAAACTATTTTTCATTTTTAAACATAAGTTGCTGAAGTGTTTTCAATACAACTAGGAATACAGCTGCCAAAACCTGCATTTGATGTCATGGATAAAATTTGGATAAAACTTATTAAGTAACAAAAGTAAGCCAGTCTATTCAATCTACTCTGTTGAATAACCCAGGATCATCATCTCAGTGCTGATACAGAAATAATTCACTTGCACTCTGTCTATTAAAAAAGAGAAAATCATTCCTCCAGATCAAGTGTTCAGTGCTTCAAGTCAACAGAACTTCCAAAGCTATGCTGAAGTTACTTGACACCTTCTGCTACCATACATGGTAGAGAAATCATAAATTAAAATCAAAAACATTACTGACATACCAGTGCAGACATTCCAATTTGTCCCTCAAGACAATGTAAAAAATAAAACCACCAACAAAAAAAATCTTCACTCTTCAAAACATTTGCTTTAAATAACCCAAATACTTATTCTGAACATGTTTTATAGAAAAGGCAAAACAATTGCTTCCATGCAGAAACTAAAAAAATAATTTAATAGGATTCAAGTAACAAAAGTTTGCTTTATGAGTCAATCTCACCTCATCACCAGTACAAGCACAGTCTGAAAATGTTTGATTCAATGTGTTTGAACTGGAGTGTTTAAACAACAAGCAATTTACTCAGTCACTTTCCTCTCCATGTTGTAAAACCCCACACATTTTCCTGTAGAAGACAGAAACAAAAGAACACAACCAAAAAACCTCCTAACTCGAGTACTTATCCAAGAGCAGTTTCTAACACCAAGCCAAAATTAGCAACAACCAAGCCAACATCACCAATTTTTCAGTGTTAAATTACCAAAAATACTAGATCTAGCTGTACAAAAAAAAAATCCCAAACCCCCAAATCAAAAGGTTTCTTGTTAAAATATGTCCAAAGAAATATCCACTCATTGCAGTCAAATTTGCATCAGAAGCTGCTTGCTCAGGAAAGATTTCTCCCTCCAAGTATTTAACACATTGCATTGCCAAGACTCTATTCAAATAAATTACTTTCTGATAACATTTAGCTGATACAACCACCTACAGTGTGGACAGTCATGTACACAGTACAACAGTGGATTTTTGCAGCAACAGGAAAAAAAATAAACCAGAAATTGTTTTTAAGTTCAAGATGGCAGCTCATGTGCTGTTCCTTGCAAACATACGGTCCCCTCTGAGGGTAAGGTGTTGGAGCTGGTATTGTAGCACTTCTGTGTCAGCAGGTTCCTTAATGCTCATTTTGTCTAAATTGAGGTAGTCCAGGGATTTTGAATGAGCCCTTTTACCTTTCAAAAGGCAGAGAGGCAGGGGACCATGGAGTGCCTTGTAAGGTTCATATGGTAAAGCTTTATTGCATTTATCCCCTGAGCTGGGCATCCGCCTCCTCCTCCTTCCATTTACTGCTGGGATCTCATATGGCTGATAGTACCTGCTCCTGGTTTTGTACAAACGGGAGGAACGTGCAAGTCCTGAATCCAGCTGTTTGGAGCGCAAGTTCGGCCCGGATTCTCCTTTGCTCTCTTCACTCCCTGTGCACTTCTGGGCTAACTTTAGCAGCTCCTCTCCAGTTGTGAAGCCAACCAGGTAGTTAGAGTCCATGTGGAGGATCTGGTATCCCGCAACCGTGCGCCGCATTGGTGAGCAGGGGGTACTGGAACAGCGGGGCTTCTCTGCTTCCATCCTGCCCGCAGAGCTCACCTCTGCCAGAGGCACAGGGAGGGTGGAGAGGCCAGTCCTGGACTCTCCATTTACGTCAACTTCCATTTTAAACACAATGCTATCCTCCTAAAAATAAAACAAAGCTTGATCAGAAGATAGAGCCTTCATGCAACACAAAATGCTGAGAAAGGATTGCAGAAGTGAGATTTTGTATCACCCAGGCCAGTACTTCTCTATTCAGCCTTGACTCGTGCTCTGCAGCATGTCACATAAAAGAACTATCACCAACATCTGCCTTTTAAAATTATCTTTGGTGGGTTCTTTTAATAAAAAATACCATAAACACATTTATATACTTACTGCTGAAAACATACTGGAATAGTATTGGACACACCAAAAAAAGGCTGCATCTTTACAGTCCGCTTTTTCAACCTTTAAGTCCATTTGGTTCCTTACAGCCCCTCACCTCTGGGGGCATCTACATCCATTGTCACTTCTCTCATATTTAGTGTATTTTTTTCTACTAACAATAATCTCATTAAACCGAGTTTTCAAAAAAAGTAATAGCTGCCACCTCATCCAGGCCATGGACCAGATATGATCTACTGAGTGTACTGCATTGCTTCCATCTTCCAGATGTGAAGACAGCTCGCTTGAGATCTGAAGAATGGCATCCTGGCTGTTCAACATCTGCCTGTACAGGTCATCAGCCATTCCCCCCACCCACAAGAAAACCCACCTATCATCTTATTCACAACCACCCAAACACACGCTTTCTTATTCTACTAGGATTCTAATGTACTTCTAACAGGGTTTGACGATTACAGCATTAGATTCTTATAGGCATCTTAAGAAAAAACAATATTTATTTGTTTTTCCTATATTTATTTTTTTTCTGCAAACAGACTGTTTTGCCCTGACCTTTCTTCTCTCACAATTACTCCAAATACATTGCTTGGTGGCTTCACAGATAAAACTGCTCACCACAAGCCATTACCATCTCTACATGGAAAGATATGGTCCCTATCACAGCAAGTATGCACCAGCAGACTCCAGAACATAAGGAAGCCTTCTTTTCCTTCCTTTGTTTTCAGCACCATCAAAACCATCTCAGTGACACAGCAACTTCACAAAACAGAAATGCCATATTTGTTTCCAAAACCATGCTTTCTTCATTGTCAGCCTCACCTTTCCTCTAAACAGTATCAAGTGGCTCTCCAGTCAATACAGTTCACAAAAAAATTTAGCATAACGATGTTTAAAGACAATGAGACTCAAAGAAGCAAGTTATTATCTAAGTGTCAAGCAAAAACAGTTCTGAAATTCATTATAATTATAATATATAATTATAAAAATGTGACCATAAACCACATTCAAAAGCTCAGTAATGTTTCATAAATGAAACTGACTTAAAACATGCCATTAACAACTTCTAAACTTCTAAAGCTGCTACTTGCTGCCATTCTGAGGCTTAGGAGGTCACAGGTCAAGCAGCAAAGAGGCAACAAACAAGGAAATACTTTATTCAACCTTCTGCAATTAGATGCAAATATCTCTTAGCAAAAGAAAATATTCTAGCCTCGAGCAAAAGTTAAGCCTACTTTGTTTCTGTTCAGAGACTGGGAAGGAGCAGTTCAAGTATGTTCCCACCTCTGCTTTCCTGCTTAGTCTCAAATTAACCTGTTGCTCTCTATGCTAATAAACTAGGAGTAAGCAAAATCCCCACAGCTCTGCTGAAGAGGATTTTATTTGCCATTAACAAACTTCTATTATGGAGAGACTATTACTAATGTTCTTTAAATCTTAAATGTTCTTTTCATTCTCACAATCATGGTCCATTTAGGATTCTTCATTACCAGTTTTGTGTAGCTTAACTTTTACAGATACACTTCACCAGCATTTTGGGGCTGGACTAGGTGATCTTCAGAGGTCCTTTCCAACCATGACAATTCTGTGAATCAAACAATGCAGGTAATATAGCAAAAGCTAAATAAAGAATTAAATAGCAAACACCGAAATTTCTCACTGACAAAAGTCCACATAAAATTCAATAATTATATTATTGCCAATTATATTTAATTGAATAGATATATATTTATGGAATCAATTAACACTTTCAGAATAGCAGAAGCAGTAGTTGTTTCCCACTTCAGCACCATACCAATTTGATGAGCTTTCAGCCACTGAATCAAAGATATTCATGACGATTTCTTAAGTAGAAATTATATACCATCAGGAAGCACGATTACTGGAGGCATAGCACACAAAAATTTTTCATTAAACCCCTGTGGTTTTAGCCAATAAACCTAAGTATTTACCTGTTCTTGCTCTTTTAATTCTCAATTTTTACCCTGCAGTTTAAAAGTCTTTCCAGGAACCTTCCAGAAAGACTCAACTTTGTTCTGTTAAAAGAAACTGAAATTATGCTAGAAAAAGTATTAATAGTCATACAGCAAGCTTAGAAATTAATCACATTACCTACTCATATATAAACAGGAAAACCAACAAAAAAAACCCCACAACGAACAATCACTTTGCACAGCAATACGTGCCCTAGAAAGGGAATGAGGAAGAAATGCCTTCATGCACTTTGAGTTAAAAAAAGCCTTGAGAATCTGAAAGCAAGACAAACGCTCTTCTCAGAACACACCTTTTTAAAAGAATTTACTTCCGTTTGAAACCTGGGTGTGTGCACTCTTTTAACAGAAAACAGTCAGCTTGTTAAAGTAACCAAGCAGGAGGGAAGGAATCAGCAGCTCATTACCCAGCAATTACCCCTCGCTGGCCAAACCCTGTATACAAAGCAAAACCAGAGCACAGAAGCCTTCAAGTCAGAAAGCTGCAGCCTGAAACTGCAGAACTCCCATTCCTGTGCTCCAGGGTGAAGGACAGCCCTAAACCCAAGAAATCTGTCAGACACTCGAAGCAACAGAAGCACCAAAAGCTGGTGCCACAAACATCAAAAGCTCCAGGGAACAGCACTGCCAGCTGGTGACAGGAATGACTGGCCAGCTCCACAGGCAGAGGTACAAAACTCAGCACGTATGTGGTTCAGCTGTTCTTTCCCAAGACTTTTAAATGTGAGTTACTCAAGCTGCCATATGGCTTCAGCATGCTTCCTATCCTTATCTGGCACAAAAAAAAAATAAAAAAAGAAAAAGAAAAAATAGAAAAAACGTTATTTAGACGACTTCTATGAAAGATTCTTTGAGAGATCCACAGTGAGTGTAGACTCCATCACCTACAAATACTTATAGATGGCATTTTTAGGACATTTCTATGGTTATAAAGCATTTGATGACTTCTGTTATGTTCTCTGGTGTTTAGTAGTGTAAGCTCATCAGTAATTCCCAGCAGCAACTACAGTACTGAAAAAAAAAAATAAATCCCAGTACTTCAGTTTAAAAAGATCATTTAAAAAGATCACAGCTGGCTTGTCTTCTTGCTTGTCAAAGAGAATGACAGACTGATGCCAATTCAAGGCAATTTATAATTACAGATTTATTACTGAATCAAAGCAAGGAGAAGAGGAAAAAGAGGGCATATCCCTTCTTTTGCTGTTGCTCCACATGTTTAAAAACACAGAAAATAAGTGAAAATAACAGTTACCAGGAGGATTCATTCGACCAATACAAACCAGAAGTGCTTCCAAGATACAATCCACTTCAATAAAATCTTACAACTTTTTATTAATTTTCTTTTTAATATAAAGCAGGCTCTGCATAAAAATTAATACAGCTAAATGAGGAAAAAAATTGTCTAAAACACAGAGCAGAGGAACAGTGAAGAGAAATCTTAGATTAACTACTATAAATCATTGTATGACCTCAAAGAATACATTAATACACCTGGGATAGTTGAGAGAAAACCCCTCAAAATCACCATATTTAGCAAATATAAAGGCTTTCTGATTATTGCATCTGTCACAAGCGTGTCAGATACCATTCACACCATTTTCATAGCATGGGACAAACAAAAAACAGATATGTATGACACATTAATGCCTGACATCACACTATGCTAATATATGCACTGTAAATCATTTGTTGTTGAAAGGCCTTCTCACCATGTGTCTCACTGCACCCAGTAACATCTTTTGTTTGAGTTATTTTTTCTGTTACATTTATCATTTGCTGTCCTTCTGAGGAGAGAAATGTGACCTAAAAAAAAACCCAAAAAAACTTTAACAACTCAGACTTTGAAGAAAAGAAAGACAAAGACAGGTTTCCCTTGACACTCCTATGCTTTGTAAAAAGTCTTCATTATATTAAAACCACCACCACAAGCTGCTCTCAACAAAATAACTGGGTTTCTGTAACTTGGTATTTCTTGTTACTTATTTTTTCAGCTAGAATCTGAACTGATTTGAGAGGATGCCCTTTTTATTTCTTTTAGAAAAGCACTGAATTTCTGTCCATCCAGCAACTGATTCTACTTTTTCTAAAGAACCAATCTTTTTTTTTCGCCTAGATGCCAAGCCTGTAGGCAATAAGATTTGCTAAGAACCACACATATCTGCCTCCTTGATAAAACAATCACAATTGCAACAAGCAGAACAGAGATTACAATAGACTCGGTGACACCAATTGTGTAAGAGTCAAATGTACAGAACAGAGATACAAAGCCAGTTTTGAATTTCCCTTCTCTGTGCTGCTATGACTCAATATATGCAATGCACTTAAAAAATATAATGCTTGCCTATCAAGCATCAGGAGTAAGTGAAGTCACCAGCATGTGTGAAGCACATCTGAAGCCAGCCACACACTTTTAATTATTTCAATTGTCCCTGTTTGTGACAGTTAAAAATAAGGCCTACATCTTTCCCCATCAGTCTGAAAACAAAAAAAAAAAGCCAAAAAATCAGATCCATTTAATATGTGCTCTTGGAAAATCCTTATTGTTTCTCTGCCACTGAAGTGTGCTGATGGAATTACATAATGGCAGAGTGATGCTTTCTGAAAATAATTATTTCCAATCTGCAACTAAACCAAGTGAAGTATTTGGGTGAAATGAAAAAATCAAGTTAAAACCCAGCTAAGTAAGAGCATCCACAAAGGTGCCACATTTATTTTCGTCAAGCTCGGGCAGCCAGGCAATGGACCTTGAGGTGTGACAGCTCGTGGGCTCTTCCAGCACAAGCTGGTGACACTGTTGCACACACTGCCACAGGATGCTTGTTCTTAATCATTACCTTACCTTCTGCTGATTGGACTCAGAGTAATGCTGTTTAACTGTGCTTTGTAAGGTCCCCTATAATGGCTGGTTTATGTTCCACAGACTGATACCATGTTTGTAGACACAGAAATTTAAAAAAATCACAGAGAACAAGCTCACAAACAGGACCAATAAACTACACACATTCTTCACCAACTCTTGCTGTTCCTGAACAGAAAATACAAACTACTGTAATCTAAAGAGAATGGAGGTAATATTAAATTGTTGCTCCACATAAGACAACATTCAAATGGCATAAGAACAAAGTTTAGCACAGATGTTCTTCCTCAAAATTACATGCAAGTAAATGAAATTATGCATGAGGCATATGCTATAACCCCGCAGGTCTTAAGAGAACAGACAAATGGATATTACTGAATTAATAAAGCCAGTGCAGTAACTTCAGAATGTGGTATGAAACAGCACAAAAAACAACCAGTAAAGTGGGGTGTGTCAACAGGTAAAGTATTAAGCCATTCAGCTACCCAGCATCCTAGACAATAAATACCACATGGTTTATACAGAACCAGGAACTGTAAAATGTTTTCACAAAGATTACATCAGTTTCTAGCAATTTGCTCCTATTGCTAGTACCAAGAACTATTTAACCAGTTTGTTAATTCTTGTAATTAATGCAGCTTTCAACGGAAAACAATTATGATCCAGGAAACTACCTTTTAAAACTAAACAGGATCACAAGTGCATTACTGAGGAACTACAACTGGCAACTCCAGTGACTAGCTCAGACCCGATCAGCATGACAGAGCACACAATTTACACAAAAGAGACAGATGGAATGTCAAGAGCCTGACCAGGCTAATGAATTTTGTATGAGCAGACTTAGCAAGCAGAAAAAGTAAAAGAAAATGGTGGGAAAGAAGGCCACTTAAGCCTAAGATCTCTTTGCCAAGCAATACTAGATGGAAGTGTTTAACAGAGGACAACTGCTCTGAAATATTTAGTCTTTCATATGAAAAACGCAACTTCCTTGCTGGATCAAATCACAGATGAATGCTTACTCTGTCAATAAAATGATGCTCCTGGCCAGCATAAAGGTGGTGGTTTACTATTGTTGCTCATCAAAGGATGAAACAGTGAGATACACGTAAAGAAGCTGATGCATATTTTAAGACATAAGTTTTTTTCTTCAGTTGGTTAGTAAGTAAAAGTATTGTCCTTGTAATCAGCTATTCAAATAAATACACTTTAAAAAAAAGTTCTACTCAGGTATCAAGAAAAACATATTTCATCAATGCAGTTTAGTTTTTTCAGTTTATTTTTTATCAGAAGCATTTTAAATGACTAGTTCTTTGTCTTAACTTGATACCATCTGTAGCAGATATTTAGATATTTGTTTGAAAGGTGTATCGTTCATTTATACCACTGCACTGCTAATGATCACTTCCTCCAACTCAGTAACTTACATAAAGACTTTAAAGTTATCTAATTCTCAAATGCTCCTTCCCTCACTTAAATGCTACCTAAAAACAAGTGTTACCCAGTATTAATGCAAGTATGGAATAACAATTAATAAAATCCCAACAACACATGAAGGTACAGTAAATTTCCATGAAACTCGTAACTAGTGTGAACAGGAATGTTTGTCCCAGCCCAGAATACTCAGCTCATCTGACTTTGCCATAAAAGACTGCATTTGCATGTGATTATGCATGCCTAGTGGCCAGGCCAGCAGCATAAGGCTGGTCACAGGAGAGATTATACAGAAAGCCACGCTATAATGTCAGTGCTCTTACACAAGAGCTTAATTTCAGTGACTGCACTGCCATTGCCTCATTTCCCTGTGCTTCACAGCCACTGTGAGAACCACCCTCCTCCATCTGCATTATTCTAACAAATGCTCTCCCTCAAGGGGGGGAAGAAAAAAAAAAATTAAGCCAGCACACCACGTCAGACAGAATATAGTTCAAAATACACCAACAGCAGGAGGGTGGTGGGAGGAGCAGCTTTCTGCCATCAATTCCTTTCTGCATGCAGCTATGCCAGCATGTATGTACAAACGTGCACGACACACTGGCCCACTCTGGAGAACACACTGACCATGACACATTCACAGGAAACATCTGCTAACGAACACCATTTGCTGTTTGCATGGATACTCACACTTATGCCAGGTAAAACCCCTATAAAAACCAGCATATAGATAACCTACATAGACAATTAAGACCTGAGATTATGTAGGCCACTCAAAACAGCATCTCAGCTATACAGAGACACTCCCCCAATATCTTAATACACAGGGGCAGAAAGGGCAAAACACTCGTGCCCATGAACCAAAGCAGCTGAGCAAGTTTCATACTCTGTAAAGTAACTCTTCAATGCACCTGAGAGCGCACAAGGGCAGCACAGGGAGCATTTAAACAGAGCTCTGAGCCTCTGCTCACTGTCCACTAAGCAAGCCTTACTACAAACCTAAAAAGTCACCCACGGAAAGGCGGGCGCTGCTGCATTTTGTCACCAGCACCACACCGAATGGCGAGGTCACGTCCGAGTTAATCACTCTTCTGAGTGTGGGGCAAGTGGGTCGCGACTCACGAGGCATATAAATGGTTATCACACTGAAAACACCGATAAATTCCAACACCAGACAGCGGCGCTGACAGGGGAGCCCTGCGAGGCTTCCCTGCACACACGGGATGGGCCCGGGCTCCGCACCAACCTGCCCTGCTCCCCCTGCCCTTCCCCATCCTGCTCCTGCTCCTCCTCAGGCCCTTTCGCCCCCTGCCCCTTTTCCTCATGCCCTGCTCCTTCTCTCCCTGCCCTTTCTCATCCTGCTCCTTCTCCCCCTGTCCCTCATGTCCTTGCTCCCCCTGTCCTGCTCCTCATGCCCTTTCTCCTCATGCCCTTCTCCTCCAACCCTTTCTCCTCCTGCCCCTTTTCCTCATGCCCTGCTCCTTCTCACCCGCTCGGGGCCTGCGGCGCCGCCGCTCGCACCGAGCCCGGCCCGGCTCTGTCCCTGCCCGGACACGGCCCCGGCCCGGACACGGCCCCGGCCCGGCTCGGTCCCTGCCCGGACACGGCCCCGGCCCGGCTCGGTCCCGGCCCGCTCCGAGCATCTCCGGCCCGCGGCGGGTCCCAACACCCTCCCCGTGCCCGGGGCCGTCCCCCCATCCCCCCAGCCCCCTCTGCCGTGCCCACCGGTGCTGGCGGAGGCTGCGGAAGCGCTGCTGGATGAGCACGGCCGCGCGCCGGCGCCGCTGGAACCGCTTCTGCTCCGCGTAGCTGCGGAACTTGCTCTGGATGAGGATGGCGGCCTGCGTCATCCGCTGGAACAGCGCGAACTGCGGGCACACGGCACCCGGGGGTCGGCACGGGGGCACGGGGACCCGCACAGGGGTCCTGGGGGCACCCAGGGGGCATGGGGACTGCACAGGGGTCCTGGGGGCACCCGGGGGGCATGGGGACCCGCACAGGGGTCCTGGGGGTACCCAGGGGGCACTGCAGGGTCACAGCATCCCAAACAGGGGTCCTGGGGGCACCTTGGGGACACAGAGCCCCAGACAGGGGTCCTGGGGTCACCGCAGGGGCACCCTGGGGTCACAGCATCCCAAATAGGGGTCCTGGGGTCACCCGGGGTCACCTCAGTGACACCTCGGGGTCACCCCTGGGGCACCGAGCCCCAGACAGAGGTCCCAGGGTCACCTCAGGGTCACAGCACCCCAAAGAGGGGTCCTGGGGTCACCCAGAGTCACCTCGGGGGCACCCCAGTGTCACCTCGGTGTCACAGCACCCCAAACAGAGGTCCTGATGTCACCCTGGTGTCACCCTGGAGTGCCAGTGTCCCCAACAGGGGGCCCAGTGCCACTGCAGTGTCCCCAAACAGGGGCCCTGATGTCACCCCAGTGTCACCCCCAGTGTCCCCAGCAGGGGCCCAGTGCCACCCCCAGTGTCCCCAACAGGGGCCCTGATGTCACCCCAGTGTCACTCCAGTGTCCCCAGCAGGGGCCCAGTGCCACCCCAGTGCCACCCCAGTGTCCCAGCACCCCCCGTGGGGGCACCCCGTTACCTTCAGGGCAATCCACGTCAGCTTGTGGGGCAGAGACAGAGGGTTAGGGGGGTCTGGGGGACCCGGGGGGGGCCAGGGGGGTTTTAGGGGACCCAGGGGGGTACC
>JAWWTY010000088.1:11860997-11876790 GCA_035222235.1 Margarornis squamiger
CACACGCAGACACACACACACACGCAGACACACACACACACGCAGACACACACACACACGCAGACTTTGCCTCCACACAGACCTTCACACCGCCCCCCTGTTCTGCTTTGCCACTCAAGGGAAGACGCTGTTAACCGAGCCTGGCAAACAGGCCCTAAATTCCCTCCCACAAATAAAATAGAAGGGGGAAGGGAAAGTGTAACATCACAGACCTTGTTGTTTCCCCTCTCCCCTTCTCAAAGGTAGTTTGTTAAGGACCTCAACCACGCAGCCCCTAAACCGCACAGCCAGCTTCTTGTCCCCACAGCTGGGTCTTTAAATACATAAATAAACACACAGGTGAGGTTCATCACCCTCCCTGGGAAGGCTCTGCCCTCCCTCTGGTCCCCGAGGTCCTGCCAAGGTCTTTGGGATGGCAGGGAAGGGCTCTGAATCCACTGGGGTGGCAGGGAAGGGTGATGGCATTCCACGTGCCCCTCCTGCACCCAGATGCTCCTGGGATTTGGGTTTGTTGGAAGTTCTCACCTAGAACAACAGGGACACAAAGAGCAAGGTCTTTGCATGGAGTTTTAATTGCAGGCTCCGCAAAGCCCTCAGGTGCCACTGGGTTTGCGAGTTCACAAAGGTATTCTGAGAACTAAATGAGTAAATTTAGTACAGAACAAGGAGAATATATGCAAGCAGCAGGGTAAGAACTGACACTGAGGCTAGCTCAGTTGTTTGGATCAGGGTGCTAAAAATGCCAAGGTTATGGGTCTGATCCATGTACAGGCTGTTCATTTGCAGGTTGGACTTGATGATCCCTGTGGGTCCCTTCCAACCCAGAATATCCTCTGAGAATGAAGCTGGAGTGTAATTCAGGGTTTTTATGATGCTCCCTGTTGCTTACAGCGCACAAAATCGTTTGGTTCATGTTGACATCTGCACTACTAGCCTGAGCCAGAAGCCCCACCTGCCTATGTTGTCCTGTGGTGTAAATGAAGCCATAAAATCGTGTGAGTCAGTATATCACAACTTTCCCCCAAAGCACTTACTCCCAGCAGCATCTTGCTGTCCACTGAGCTGTCAGTCAGGTTCAGAGAAGAGGGTCCCAGGAGGAGGGTCATGCAGCAATGGTGATTGACTTCAGGAGGCAACAGATGCTTGGGGGGGTGACTGTGATGTGTTCTGGCTTTGTCATTGTTTAAAAGAAAACATACTATACAAACTAGCTGTCCTGTGTGTCCTCTCCCCACCACCACCAGCAGATACTTTAATAATTAGCTGTAATATTAATAGCTGTAGTATTTAATAACATATCACACTGGCAGAATTAACGTGGTGCAAAACTTTCACATCTCTAGGTATCAAAAGAAAAGCAGATCCTGAAAACTCCTCCTAAGGATGGTTTTCACATTTTACACCAAATATTTGAAAATAAACCTACAGCTTCCTAAACCACCGTAATTTTCAAAGTTCTGCATTTTCCATGCAACCAGGGAGGCCAGTAAGATTTTCCCAGGACTGACTCCTGTATTTCAATGCTTTTTTGCAATGTTTTTTCAAGTCATTCAAGATTTTACTTGGAGAACAGAGATATTTTGAAGAGCTTGGGGGCTTTGTTTTCCCACTTAAGATCTTAACACTTTTTAGTGCTACTGCAACACAAAGCAAAACAGATCATTAGAGAGCATTTTCTCTGCATGTTCACTCTGGCCAAAACACGAAGTACCTACATTACTTCCCACATTAATGACATCCAATTAGAATGACATTACAACTCCATTTAGAAAACTAAATGTAATATTAAAAGTAAAACACACAGAAAAGGGGCTTAATTTCTCTTCTTTTCTGCAAGTTCTTCCTTATTTATTATCCCTAAAGAGCTTTTATGAAAAGGCTTTTATTTCCTTGCTATTCCTATATTCCAGGTTTATACACTGGAAATTGCTGTGGTGTTCTGAGCGTTAGTGAAGTTATTAAATCACAAGGGCTGAAAGCTGAGCAATTTGAAGAATATTTACTCAGTGTATTTCTTTGATTCTCTGCACATGGATTTAATTCCAAAGCCTAATGAGACAAACTTTTTTTATTAAATACTCACTTTTCTTTCCCTTATGAAGGTTTGTAGCCATTATTTTGAAAATCTGGATTTTGCTGGAAATCCATAACTACAAACAGGGTAAAATACAAGGTACTTATTTGAGCGGTGGCAGGGAAAAAACAACCCAAAAACAATTCTGAGCAGGGTATGGCTCATAAAAGGTAGCATAGCTTTTACACTGGAAAAAAAAATAGGAATATTTTTATATTAAAAGACAAAGAAAGAAATGTTATCTATTGCCATATAACTTGGCAACTTTTGCCATCCAAACTCAAAAGCTTAGTCATACCTTAAAAGATTATTTGGCTAAGTTAAAAAAAAAAAACAAAAAACCTACAGTGAAAAATTACTTTGAACCTAAACAAAATGCCTTAGGCACAGCATTTAATAAAATCCCTCTTTTATTTTTTCTACAAGAACTTTAAAAAATAGTTTTAGTAAGTGTGAAAAGTATCCTTTGATTTATTTTTTGGGCCAAATTCACTTTTTTTGCCTAGTTTAACTGAGTTCAGTAGGAATTATGGCTACTTAAGCAAGGCTGAATTTGTGTCCAGATGGACACAAGAAGAGGAATTTGGAGAAGGTGGAAATTTTAGAGATTTATGCATTTTACAGAACTTCAGTCAGGACCAACTCTGATTCAGAGTATGTGGAAGCAATAAACAGAGCCATCCAAAATGAAAAGAAGAGGGAAGTGAAGTTTTGGACCAGTCTTTGACAAATGATGCATTTAGAATGCACTTATACAGGAAGAGTCAACAGCAAGTACTTGCCAGTGTTGCTGTAGGTCTGTTAATTGAACCTAAGTAGGTTTATCAAAGTCAAAATATACTTTATTAAAGAAGCAAGAGAAGTGATGAAGACACTGCCGCAGTCTCTGTCCTTCAAGGTTCTCACGCCCCAGCTGGATTAAGTGACTTGGTCTGGTCCCACAGATGACCCTGATCTGAGCAAGAGGTTTGACTACAGTCCTGAGGCCTTTTCCAGCTCTGTGTTCCCGTGATCCTCGTTTAACCTTACTGGTTGTGGATTGAATGCAAAGCACATGCTGAGGTCAAAATGTATGGCAATTAACAGCAGAACGGAAAAGTTCAGTTGGAAGGGACCCACAGTGACCAACTAGTTTAACTGCCTGACCCCTTCAGGGCTGACTGAAGTTAAACCCCACTATAAAGGACATTGTCCAGATGCCTCTTTTTAAGGCGTGGACAGGCAAAAGGGCATCGACCACCTCTCTAGGAAGCCTGTGCCAGTGTTTGACCACCCTCTCAGAAAAGAAATGCTTCCTAATGTCCTGTCTGAACCTTCCCTAGCAGAGCTTTGAACCATTCCCACACGTCCCAAGCTGGGTGCCCTCCTCTGAATGCATTCAAGTGCTTTAGCATCCTTCTTAAATTGTGTGGCCCAAAACTGTGCAGTTTTAGTCAATGTTTACTTATTCATAACTAATACTGAACCTAGAAAAGGCAGGAATCTCCAAGGTTTTGGTTTTTTTTAGTTAGTTTGTTGGTTTTTTTTCTTCATTCTATTTCAAGTACAGTGTCATTTCAGTCTCTTGAATTCTTTTGGTTTGATTTTCTCCTTTGCTTTCCTTTCTCCTTTTCAGTAGTTTGTAACTCGACATGTGGTGTGCAAGTGCTCTTTAAAAATGGCTACAGGCTCTTAGTTAAGATTCATAAATAGTTCAAAATATTTTCCAGAGTAGTCTTTTAAATTAATTATGGAAGTTTTTCATATGATATTTTATGCCTAAATATATTCCCAGTTGCCACCCAAAAGAGGAATTAAAAAGCTACCATGAATCTGAAGACAAGAACAGGAGGTTCAAATGGAATTATACTCAGATTTTGGAATACACACAAGAGTTTTAGTATTAGTATTATTATGCAGTAAATAATAATCTTCTTAAATAAATGAGCAGTTATTCCTTCCTTTGCAGAGATGGATTAGAACAGGAAATTTAGTAAGGCACATACCCAGACCAAACAGGCTTTGCTGGAAGCAAAGATACTGCAATTATATTAGGAGAATTCTTCATCTGGTACAAAACACACATCACACATTACCTTGTTTTCCCTTTAAATAGAACAGAGATCTGCAAGTGTGGTGCTTTGATGGTATTTCCATTCTGCTTGGGCATAGGATTATGCAGATCAAGCACGTTGCACAGTTTAAAAAGAGGATTTCTAAAAACCATATTGGATAAAAGATGCATCCAGGTAAAAATAGCCTAACAGACTTCTTTTTCAGGCTAACCTTGAGGTATCCATATAAAATAGGGCAATTTCCTTTCCTGTATTTCTCATCATTTAATTAAAATCAAAGAATTTCCTATTAAAACCCGTCAATCACATAATCTTGTTTAGATCAGGGTAATTCTCACCAAATTAGCTCTTCTTCTTCTTTTTTTTTTTTTTTTTTTTTTTGAAAGACCACTAGACATCGTAATTTCCAGATAAAAGTTCCTCTTTTCAACAACTTTGTGATAGAAAAATACACATGGGTCTCACTATAGCTTGGAGTGAGACAAAAAATGATTTCTGTTCATGTTCAGTGTTACTTCAGAAAGTTAGTTCTCCCCTCAGTGGCAGATCACATGCAAATTTCTAATTTTTAGAACTATGGACTAGAAGTCTATTTCTATATACTACATTCACACGTTGCATAGCATAGTGACAAACAACTTTTTAATTCAGTCTATTTTCAATTATTCTAAGCAAGTACACTTTAGAACTGGTGTATCAACATAGAAAAAGGTTTCCTGTAAGGTCTTCTACCTCTTTCTAATATGGATGTTCTCTGTATTTGGTGCACTCTCCTATGCCCATACTTGATGCCATTCACACACTTCCATATTCCTTTACTTATATATAAAATATTTGTGGTTTTTTTTAATTGATCATGTTTTTCACAGTAATGCACTCTAGACTGCTTTGTTATTGCGCCAGTTTCTGTACAAGATGGTTGTTTTTAAGGGCTAAGTGAAGGAGTCAAGAAATTAGTACTTGAAAATACTCAGTGATATTTGTCCCCTTCACATAACCAAGCAAAATTAAAGCCATTATTTAAAAAGGAAATTAAAGAAACATGAACAACTGCTAAAATGTACATGCATTTTCTTTCAGTGATTCTTGCAGAATTGACTTTTTGGAAAAGTTCTTGCAATTTTTTGCTTAGCAAGTTACTTGTGGGTCTGTCAACAATATGATTGATGGAAATTGAAAAAACCCAGGAAAAACAAAGGAAGATTTTGCTTCTGTGTTAGGTGACAGAAAACTGTGTTAAATCCCTGCATTCTGCCACTTGCCTATTGCAATGAAATGGCTATTAGAAACCTTTGTTACATCTCTTCTGCCATTTTTCTTTGATCTCTGCTTTTGATGCTATTGTTCAGTGTGTGATCACTACTTCTGATATATTGTTATAGAAGGATATGTATGATAATTATCTTTGCACATCTGCTTAGGCTTGTTTAGTATGGATTTTTACAAAACTGAACTTTGAAAGGACATCTGCTCCCCCTTAAAAATTTTACTTGCTTGGATAATTACGTAACTGACGTTTATGTCTATGTTATAATAAAGGAACATAAAACATAAATGAAGAATTAAAAATCATCTTAGGCGTTTTCACAAACATTTCTGTGTTTTGGTGTGTTTGGTAATGATGCTTCATTCTTAAACTACATTGCAGGGTGGCAGTATTTTGAGATTTACAGGCATATTCAACCACTGATTTTCTGTGTGCATATTCTCTGACCACTGTCAAATCTGGTTGGAATAGGATGTACAGTTCAAAAAGTTTAATGTGAGATAGAGTGCAACTGCATAAAGGAACTGGTCTAAAAATAGGTTCAAATCAGCCAAGTCCACATTCTCTGCCCTATTGCCAGAGCAGCAGGAGGAAGCAGAAGAGCCCTCATGGTGGTTCTGCATCTGATGTCACCATTCTGTAACACGAAGAAGCCCTGCAGAAATTGTGACTACTTTTTGAGGAGTGATTGCAATATAAAATGATACTGTAATTTCTTTTAAGTCACGTCTTTTAGCACCAAGGCAAATTTTGGTCTCTTTGTAAATTAGTAACTTGGCTTATATGCAAATGGTTTTCAGCTGAGACTACAGCATCAAAGACCCACTGCACTTCACAGTGCTTTTAAAAGAAAACACAATGGAGAGACTTTGCCAGTGACCTTGTTTTTATTTAGGAGCACATTAAAAAAAAGTTATGCCACAGCTTTGGTTGACTGGAATGACAGGCATACTTAAATTTTGTCAGGTTTTTCTGAACAGTAAACAAGTGTACATTCAGTTGTGTGCAAGACCAACACTGTCAATAACACAATTACACTACAGAAAATGAAATGTTTGAAGTATATAGCCGTGAAATCCTTCATATTTTTGGTATTTAACCAGCACTGTTAGAATTAGTCTGCTGAAGCCGTTTCATATATGGTAAACACTGAAAACAGACCCTGTGGCAAAGTGAATGCAATTATAGTTGCACTGGCTCTGGAGACAAGTAAGAGCCCCACTTAAACATATTACTCAAAAGCTATGTCTTCTGCATCTTAAACATGAAAGAATCACCTAACTTGTAGTTCTTACTACTCAGCCACTTGAACTTAAAAAAAAGTGGACAATAGTTTCATACATTTGGGATAATTACAGTTCAGTTATTTTTCATGCCACAGATAAAATGTCAAGAATTGCTTAGACTGAGTGATTATTCTATATAACCCCATAACTCCAAGTTCCACTGATTTACAAATGCTTCTAACATCTCTTATAAAATCTAGATTGAAAGGAGAGAGGTATGAAAATCCCCAGGCCATGATGAATCCTGAGTATTTTTCAACAGTATGCACTGACTTCTCGTAGTCTCTCTCTACTCTGAAAGGATGATAATAGAGCATAGATGGAATATTTACAATATTTAGAATAAACCTACCGGCAGAACAACTGTAACCATTTTTCTTTCTACAAAATCTGCTTTTCAATATCACCTTTTTGTAGAAACATATGGCAAAGAAAATAAAACTGTCTTTTTCAGTAAACAAAAGAAGGTTTTGATAAAAGCATATAAAAGACAGTTTTATCTGCTGGATGATGTACAGGTACCCGTATACAAGCACGTATACTAAATAATAAAAGAGAAGGTGTATTTGAATGTTACAGGTCTGATGTAAACACAGAAAAAAATGAGAGTAGTCAAAAGTGCTGATACATTAGCTCACTCCATCATGCCTAATTATTGCAGCATATATGATATAAAATAATTAAAATGCAGAAAATATCTGCTTATCTTCAAACCAGGCAAAAGAGATCTCTTTGGAAATGCAGTTAAATTAAAAAAAGGTCAATATGCACATTACATTTCAGCCTACAGAAGAAACTCACGGGGAGATTATAAACTCCTGAAAATAGAAGTTCATGATGACAACAGAGAATGCCTTCATTACAGTGACATCAACAGAGCCACTGTAACACACACCATTTTCTTTTTGTACAGGTTTACAGTAGATATTTGAAGACATAAAAAAAGGTTCATGTGCAGCTTTTCCATTAAAGGTGTGCAGTTCATCAAACTGGTAGATATATTTCCTGAAATGTTTTAGAAAATGAGAAGACACTTGACCTAAATATGTAGTGTGCACACTAGTAAACCATGTATAAACTAAAGATTCTTAAGTGCACTGTGAACTGCAGACATGAATGGCTTTTGAAAGCTCAGTAAGTTAGTTGAATGTACACTAAAGAACCGTTAAAGAAGTTGTTTCCAGTTTTGTCTGATCATTTCTTCTCAGAAAGAGTTTCACCACTAAGTTCTACATCTAGTGAGGCCTCTTCAAGGGACAGCTTAACATTAGATACATTAACAGGAGATCCAGGGGTAGCTGTACAGATAGAGAGGAATAAAAAAAAAAAAAGCATTAGGTTTTACATTTAATATCCATGCTAAAAAGCACCAAAAGCAAGATAAATGTGTTACCTATCAAGCTATACTACCTAATGAAATCAGAAACCCAGGTGAAATTTGTTCTCTAAACAGCACAAGCACCCAAAAGCAGACAGTGTAGATGGCCAACAGTTCAGACTGAAGATACTAGTGACTGAATGGAGAGAGAGCCTGGAGAAAGCTGGAAATGCTGTCATACTTCAAAACAAAACCCCATGAACTTTCAGGCCAGAGAAACTGAAACAATTCAGAGGATAAGAGAAAGTAACTGTTAACAGTTTTTTACTGCTAAAACCATTTCCGCAACGCCACTGGGTTCTCACTGACCCTCAACATGAACCCACTCACACAGACAGAGAATCTTCAGAAATAGCTGCCCTATGAAATCACATAAGGAAGAATTATACTGCTGCAAATAATCAGTCATTCTGCCTCTGACAGAGGTTACTTACATAAGGTTGGTTTCTCTATTGCAAGCCTTTCAGGCAAAGTTTCAAGTGGAGTTGGTTGAATTTTTGCAGGGGTATATGTATTTAAAGAAATTTTTCTTCCTGGCATCATGTAAGTTGGAGAAGCTGAAATGGAGGGGAAAAAAGAATATACACATTTTAATAATAAAAATACTCTCATCCAGACAAACGTAAAAGCAGCAGCCACAGGGCTGTGTATCTGTCCAGTGATAAAGACACCACAGATAAACAGCCAGTGGCTCAGCTGCCCATTTTTGACTCCAGTGTCAAAACTTCACAACATGAAAGACAAATCTAAAAATCTCCTTTCTACCTCAGAAAGCACCACAATGAGGTCATGCTGCTAAAGCAGCTAAGCTGAATTTCAGTAGCAGCTGCTTTGCCAGAAGACTGGCAAAAGCATTAGTGCTACTTCTCATAGGTCAAGAAGACTGCACCCGAATAGGCATTTAGTCCAAAAGTCTATGAAAAGTGCACACAACACATTCATCTCCAGACAAGCTCCAAATAGGATAGGAAAGCAGCAGAAGAGCCAAAAACCTATGGTCTCAATTGTATCAGGTCTCATTTCCAAGTACTCCTCAGTACAAAGGTGACAACCATATACTAGGAGTGTGACAAGGGGTTTTTAAAGTATTTTTTCATCCTATGTATTCTCAATTCTGAAGTCATTTTCCCAGAAATGAGCACATTGATAGAACTCAGTTGTATTTCATTTCAAGATCATTTAAACTTTAAACATGCAGAACAAACTACTAAACCCTAGGTAACTGCAAGGCACTCTACAGATAAGTAATATGAAAGTAAAAAGGAAATAAAACAGTTTTAAGTGTAAATGCAACACTACTCTAATGTGGTTACTGCCAGTACAACAGTACTGGAAATAAAGGTGGAAATACTGCATGCTCGCAAAAAAGCATTACCTGTGATTCAGCTGACAGTGTGGACAGTACAGAAAAGTCAATGTAATAATAAGGGAAATAAACCTATTATGACTTCATTAAATCCTTAATTTACTACCCCAGTCAACGGATACATTACTGCAATGAATTATGACAGGATCTATACCCATAAAAGGATACTGCAAAAATTAAAATTATGGATTATGTACATTTTTGTTTCTTTTAAAGCAGTATCTTGGTTTAATTGTTAGCTGTCAAACACTGCAAAAATTAATTAGACAATATTTAAGAACTTAACATAGTTACAAAGTAAAAACAGTACATGTCTCCTGTAGATTTTCCCTTGATGGAGCAGCAACAGAGGCAAGAAATTCATCCACCTGCTTCAGAGACAAGGAATTGTGTAGAGTTTCCAAAGGGCAAATAGAAGGCACCATTGAATACAGTTCAAAACCTAAAAGAAATATAATAAGAAAGAGAGATTTCCAAACATAAGACAGGATTTAAGCTATTGCATATGAAAGCATTAATGCATGATAAAAGGTACTTATTTTACATTAGCACATGCAGACATAGGACTCTTGAAATCATAGAAATTAAATATTATAGGAATTGGAACAAGATGGGCCAGTTTCCAGGGTATGCTAAACTAAAGAGACCATGTAATATACGATGGGATACAAATCCCATGTACACATGAAGTACATGTGTACACATAAAGTACTCAGACAGAACTGTGCTCTACTCTCAAATCAGTTCATGAAAGATAATTTTCCTTTAAGACAAACTTTGCAAAATCACTACAATAAGAAGTCAGGAAAGGTAGTATTTTTCCTACTCATTTTCATACCTGGCACAAGACTAAATAGGTAACTCATTCATGCAAGAGAATAGGATATAGGTATTTTGTCAACTGTTAGCAGACAGGAGCTAAAAATGCTACATCTTCCAAGAAATAAATTTGCAGAATTCCCGTTCTATCATCTTCAGTATTCTGTGAAAACAAACTGTTGCCTTTAATGTCAAAGGAAAACCACTGTTAGCATTTTTGTACCTTGAGGTTACAGGTTTTTACTTTCTAAGACAGATTTACACCTACCTTTATGCATTTAAAAGCAGTACTTAGAAGACTAGAAGTTTCATATATTAGAAGAGGTAAGTAAAGCAACCCAAAAATCTAAAAATTTATTGGACTTTGCTTTTCTATGTTAGTATTGATCATACGCTAATCATGCATATTCTTATTACTAACAGACTAAAAAGCATTTAAACATCTTGGCTAAAAAAAATTTGCAGTTCTCTAAAGTGATGCAAGTTTGGTAACTCAATGAACAGCTCTTCATCCAATTGCATTTCAGAAGAGGAAAATATGTCCATTAGTGTTTTCAACATTCAGCTGTAACACTACAACTTTGCAATTCAGTACTGTAAATCTCTTTTAAGAAAATTAAATGAAAAAGCAATAGTGAATGAAATAATGCTTAGAATTTCAGTTCAAGGTACATTTATTAGAGACAGCATTATGACTGTGAACTGTTCCTTCCCATAAAATAATAAGCAACAATATGTTCCCCATTCACTCCCCATTAGTACTTTGCACAGAGAAGTAATTCAACAGGATTTCAACTCCCAAATGTCTGCATTTATATCTTTATTTTTAGATCCACCTTGGCCAATACTCAAATTTCAGGGACAATCGCTATAAATATACAATCAACTGAAGTGTACTCATGTCAGCTTCACTTAGATTATTAACAAAATGTTGCATTTCATGAAAACTTGTTTTTTGTGTACAAAAGAAACACCACCATATAATTAATTTCTATTCTCCAAAAAGGCAGTAGCTAAGCTTCAGTGTAAGCACTAAGATGTCTGGCATACATATTAATATCCTAAATAACTATTTGCATGCATGCAAAGCGCAAACCCTTTCGTTGCATTACAGTGAAATGTAAGATTTATCTCTTTATCCTGACAGAAAAGTCACTATCATTTCAATGAGAATTGATTTTTCTAATTTGGTGAATAACAAAGTGGGACAATGTCAGGTTAACTTTTTAATAACTATTATTGTCATAGTGCATGTTACAGAAAACCAGAAAGGAATTTCAAAATACACCCCTGCCCTTTAAAAAAAAAGAAAAAAGGAGAAAAAAGTTTTCTTATTTTAAGTATATCCCTTCTAAACATTTTTTGTTGAGTTTTGACAATTCTGCTGTTAGTTAGTCACATCCCAGCATGTTGTAGTAGTATCTTTACGTCTAAGGGATATGGCTTAAAAGATACCCTGGAAATCTATCTGCCATGTTTTAATTATTTAATGAAAAACATTTTACAATGTTATGAGAAATAAATGTGAAATTTTATGATGAAGAAGCCCGACAGTATCCCTTTAAAAAGGCAATTTCCTGTATGTGAACAGCCTTTGAGCTTTGGCTGTATTTATTCTTAAAGCCTCAAAATGCAAGACAATGAAAGGGTTAACGCAGCATCTCAAAAAGCCACCCTGCTGTCTTAGATTCAAAAGCTATAGAGACATACCACTGGAGCCTAGAAATTCCACAGAGGAAATGGACCAGCACCTAAAGAGGTGTGGGTGTTCTGCAGAGGCCCAGAAAATAAGGTAAAGCACTTTCAGAAGATACTTGTTTCACCATGTTCCTTGAACTAAAGATGGGGGGGCAGTCTGAAATGAGTTAAGAGGGTGTGATAACAACATAAAAATTAGGAAAAAAAACAGAGTGAAAGGGACAAGGAGAATCAAAATGATAGTCCAGAGGACAGACGAAACAACATCAATATGGACGTGTGTTAGTTAGAGAACCCTTGGAAGCCTCCGGTACACTCAGGGTTCATAAAAGCTCATACTGCATGCATTACTCTTGTCAAAGATGTGTGGTAAAACTGCTGCATTAAATGAATCAGAACAATCAATGTGATCAATACAAGCAATTTAGATCTTTTTTTAAAGAATGCAGTCACAAAAAGATAGAGCTAAATGGAACAGAAAGTAGTCATATTATTAGACACTGATACTCAAATGCAGTTCCTACTTTCCGACCTTGAATGTTTTGGAAATGCTATTTGGTTTGAGTCTAAAGCAAAAATGGACTCCTGACTTTCCTATTTGAAACAGGACACTAGAATTGGCCTTTAGATCAAACACAATTTTAATGGTACTCAGCTTTACTGTATCAGTTTCCCTTCAAGAAGCGTGGCAGTTCAAAAAAGTCTTTGTGGGTTTGAAAGGAATGTAGCAAAAGACTACTTTGCTTCTCAGCAAAGCCAAACAAAAACTGAATCTTTTTCTTCTTTTTTTTTAAAAAAACTTTGTTTCTAAGCAAATATATTTTGAATCTATCATGAGAATACTGATGATTTCCACTGCAATTTAAATATCATCACCACCACTGTATTCAGCCAGCAGTCATGCACATTTTAAAAGTGCAGTTAAGAAAGCTGAAAAAGGTCTGGTTGATGACGAAGGACTGAGTCTAGTTTTCATGAACAGGATACATTGGGGCCTACTTAATCACGTAGAGAGGGAGCTGCAAAATATTTTGCTGAGGAAGAAAAAGACATACCTCTGTCCTGTGTGTTAAACCACATCTGTTTTGCAAGCTGAAGAAAAGTTAAGTCTCACTCTTGAAGCTCAAGAGGTCAATGGTGCTCAAGAAGTCACAGCTCTCTTGCTGTGATTTTTAGTGCAATATTTAAGTAATTTGCACATCTGATGAACAGAGAAGTGTGACAAGGTAAAATAAATTTTTGTCCCATGACAAACATAGCAATTTAGAAGGAATGAAACCAAAGCTTTTGCTTTAGTTTTTTGTTTTGTTTTGTTTTTTTAATTTAGCATCACTGCAAGAAGACAGTCATAAACTCCAGTTGTCAATTCAGTGATTTATTTTAGAATCAGGAGGCTCAGGGAATCAGCTCAGCAGGAGGAAGACAAAGAAGAAACAGCAGCTATCAAGAAGTGTAATGTCCAATAAGATCGGATTTCATTCTGTATTTATTTTGTACTGTACAGTCTGATCACACAAGAAGTCGGGGAGAATAATTTATTACAGAGATCATGATTAACAGTAGCACTTCATTTTTTTTCAAGGATTTTTCTACGGAATGAATTTTGATGTTGTATTAATACTAATGAATGGTAAAGAAGGGATTTAGGATATCTAATGATCACAAATATATTTGGAATTGTGCTTGAAGTTAGGAACAACAGACGGTTGGATGATACTGTACACCCCATATTTGAAATAAAATAAAAGGGATGAAGCAAGGAACCTTTTGTTTTTGTTTTCGTTTTTAAAATAAAAGCAAAACGTACCATTGGTTGGGTGTCGAGCAAATGAGATAGAAAACCTTTTAACAGCAGAACCGCGTGTGGTGTCTGAGAAAGAGAAAAACAGGTACCTGAAATTTGTAACAGCTACCAAAAGAGGGAGATTTTAAAATAGGAAGGGAAGAAGGAAGAAAAAAAGAAAAGATGAGAAGGTATTAGAACTGAGTGGCATGCAGAAGGGACCAAGGAAAAGGGCAAAAATCTAAACAGATGTTAAAAAGAAGAAAATTTGGATTGCTGGTAACTACAAGATGTGTAATGAAGTGTATGAAAACAAGCAGAATGAGCTGGTGATTCTGGCATACAAGGTTATTCAGGTTAGAGTCGAACACTGAGTAGTGAAGTGGGGGGGAAAACAGCGTGAATACTGTTTCACCTCAGAGTTATAAAGGTGTGCTTTGGCATCTTTACATTCGAAATCTAGTGAGAGAGTTTCTTCTCTACCCCAGATTATCCAAAACTGAAAATCTCCTGCTCCTTTGTAATCCAAACCCCACCAAAAAAAAAAGGTTAGGAATCCTAAAATTTTCACCATCAGTATTTAACTTATTAGTTTATAATTTCTTTCATTCCTCACATGTGCTCCAAGTAATTTATTTAATTTCAAGATCAATTAGCAATGATAAAAGCCAAAGTTTAAAATTATTAAAGAATTTAAAACAAAAAGTTTTAGTTTACTTAAAAAATGCACTTGCTGAAATCTCCTGCCATGCCTTACAAACCTGTGAGCTAGTGTTCAGTTCAAGACAAACAAGAATTAACTGTGCTATCAAGTTAAACATAAGCAACCTGTGGGCAAATAGAGAAGCAACAGAAAGTCATAAAAATTAATACTAAGGCAAAATATTCTAGGATTCCACCAAAACCTTTAGAAGTTCAATGTGGCACATGGGTTTGTGCGTGCATGTGCGAGAGTGTGCACATACCATCTATGAAGCCAGAAGAAGTCAGCTTTTTACGATGAGTACGAGCATAATCCTGTAGGTTAGGTGCACTTGAAGAACCCCCGAGCACTGAGGTGCTAAACAGGCCCGCACAGTGAGACCCTGATGGGAGTTAGAGAAAATACATACAACAACCAGGTGTTCGTCCATTCACATTGGGGATGCATGCAGCATGCAAGCACATGGCTCTTACCACACAAAAGGCAGCTTTTGGCAGTGCCTTGGACAGGTTCACAATATGCTTGTAATGTCAGAGTGGGACTTGTAGGCTGAAACTATCATAATTTATTGTGCTTCTACTCATGAAACAGCACCCTCTGCTCTATGTGCAAAGAGAGGATTGGCTTTAACAAAGTGAGTTCTTGTCCTGTTTTCACTTTTGGTAAAAAAAAGTTACCGGTTAGCATCAATGTAAACATAAACAAAACAACAAAACAAAATGAACATGATGATGATGATGATGATGTGAAAGTTGTGTGTTTTAAAACCTGCATTTCTGAAACAAATATAAACTGGAAAAATACTGCTCATTGCTTTCACCCAAATCAACCTTTGAGATGACAGGCTGCAATGAAGTACTCATGCATTTCCACAGACTTAGTATGGGAATATTTCCCTTCTAACCCAAATAAAGTGTTAACCAAATGGGAAATACTCTATTCATATTTCAGCTACCGTTACTGGCAATGTTACAAACTGAAAATACCTAAAAGTTCCATCAAGTTTAGCTTGACTTCCTTTCCTGAGAAGACTTTTGCACAGTTCCATGCAAGTGACAGTACTTTTGTTACAACTCATCAGAATGGGAGTTAAACAAATCACTGAAAGCCACAGACAAAAATATAAAAATAACTTTTGTAATCATCAACCATAAATGAAACTTACATACAACAATGAACAAAATGGAAAAAAATGTTGCAATTTTTTTCCTTTACATTTTACTACTAGTTGAAAGGAGAAGCTGTTTTTCACTCAGAACTTATCTTTCATATTTTTGATAAGTAGCAGCAGATTTTTTTTTGAAAACCAGCTGTCTATCCAGAGATGCTTCCTTTCATTACTTTTAACGATCCAGTGGGGGGAAA
>JAWWTY010000088.1:11876890-11909551 GCA_035222235.1 Margarornis squamiger
GGGGGAAACATTACTAGCACATGTGACCAATCACAGCCAAAATAAATTGGTGCCTGGTCTGTGGCAAAAGCCTTTCACACCAAATATAATACCTTAATCTACACAGAGAAATACATCAATTTCCACAAGCCATATTGTGTCACACAAAAGTAATTTAACTTTATCAAGCACATAATAAAAAAACAGGACTTCAATAAACAAGAGCACCTGATGTATGCATTTTACTAAGGGAAAATATAATAGGAAGAAAAGTATCACAGAAATATTAGACATAAAAAAATACAGATCTTTGCAAAGAAAGGAAAAGCTACTTCTACATTTATGCATATAGCTTATGCATCTTCTACACTTCATTTTTCTCATGAAAAGACACACAGGAGAAAAAAAAAACAATATTGATTTACAGTAGTGCATGATTTCGGTTTTTTGTGTATGAGTCATATGTATGCCTGTTTCAAAGAAGCAGCAGAAAAGCACCACTTGAATTAAAAGAATTTGAAACAACTCATTAAATTATAGCATGATTCATTCTAGTGCTGAAAAGAAGAAATTAATTTTAGGAGAAGGAATATGTGCAAAACCCCAGATACTATCAAGAAACTTGAGGTTTGTTCCCCATCTCCCTCCCCTCTGTAAAACATCTCCACTTTCCTCAAATGCCCACAGCAGAAAACACAAATTTTGAAGAAAAGTGTTTTAACAGTTTCTGGTGCAGGCCATTCCAATCCAAAAGATTCTTGCAAATTCCAAAAACTCAATCAGAAACTACATTATCATAAAAATCTACTTTATGTTAAAAATAATCCTGTGCACCTGTTGCGAGCAGTACAGAATCAGTAGCATGAACAGTCTCAAACAATTTGCTATTTTCAGATAAAATTTATTCAAAAACTTTTGCTGCAGAAAAATTGTCCAGTTCATAGGCAGACACTCAGCATATGTCATTGATAACGAGTACTATTTGGTCCTGTTAACAAAAAAGCTATTCAAAGAATATACAACTGTACAGAACAACGGGCAGATGAAAAGCTGCTAACATTGAACAAAATTTCAATTTTAGGCACATACCTAGACCACTCTGCTTTTGTTCCAGAATAGTTCTTGGTGTTCGTAAGTTACTATTGCTTTCTGATAGGACCTGGATATGGAAAACAGAAAAATAAGGGAAAGTAGAACAGCAGCATGAAACATCCACTTAACTTGATACAGCAGCCTGTTTCAGACAGACACGTGTTAATAAGCTGTATGATAAGTGTTAGTAAAAATATGTAAAGGAAACATGAAAGATCATGCAATATCCCCTTCTGAAGGGAGTCCATTTCACATATGAGTTCCTTGCAATGAAGTGGTGCAAAGCAAGCATTCAGAATGAGAAAGGACACAGACCAAGACCGATATGAGAACAAACATTTGAGACATTTTATTTCATTTTACCAAATGCACTCTCCTAAACTGCGCCTGTATTGAAAAAAGGAGGGGAGGGAAGGAAAGACAGACAAGCTATTGAGGACATGATACAATCACTGATCCATGCACGGGCTCAATCAGTGTAATCTTCAGATGCTCACAGCCCTTGCTGATATAAACTTTTCCAATGTAAATAGTTTTAGAATTTTCCACATTAAATTATGAAAATTTTCAAAGAAAAAGGATATGGTTAACAGAACACCATCCATTGTCATACATGTAAACAATATCTTGACATTCTGAACATCTTTAGATCTTCACTGGTGCTTCCAAAACATTTGGTGGTTTGGTTTTTTTATTGCCTTCCCCTCACCCGCCAATATAAAGAACAATCTTCAAAATATTGTACAAGTCAATGGATGATGTACTGTGGTGGGAGTTTCAGATACCTCCAGATACAGAAGGCAAGAATTATTAGTGCTAGAGTTTTTTCCCTGCAATAGTTAATACCAGGCCACTGAAAATATGATATATGCAAAACAAGTTTTGAATAGCAACATGAAGTACCAAATAAATTATTTTAAATGGTATTGGTTGCAATTATTAATTTTTATTTTTTTTTCAATTTACCTACCACCAAATTAAGCAATGCTGGTTTTAAAGTCTTAAAGGACAACTAAACCAAAGCAGAATTCTCTTTCATTAGGCAGTTACACTAAGTCTTTTTTACTGTGGGAACATTTGCAATTCCTATAAGGAAACCAAATTTTTATGAAAACATGTAACACATTCAGTGGAAAAACATGCACTTGCTCTTTTTCCCCCAAACATTCTCGGCAAGTAATTTTAGGAAGCGGAAGATTTTGCTTCAAACATAATCCATAACAAGGGATTAGATGTCCTTAAAGACAGTTGTTGCTTGGAATGCATAAAATGTTTAATGAAGTAAAGTTTAAAAACCTGTTGCCATGAGCCAAAAATACTGGATGTGAAAGCCAGTGATTTAGGGGAGACAGGGGAAGAAGTGATTTGTTCCCCTGATCTGCGTCTTCGACGCCCAGTACCCACACCACTGGTGTAATGCAGCCAGGTACCAATACACTCTGGGCTAGACACACTCAGGGGGCTCTCTTCCTGGAAGTGAGAAAGGGGGCAAAAAACAGCAAAGCATGCAAAGTTAGATTCAACAGAGCCAAATGAACAGAAAAGAAAAAAACCCAGTCTGCTTGCACCCTTTTATATACTACTTTTAAAACTATTAAACAGCGAACAGAGAAGAGTAATAATTCAATATTAGGCAGTTAGCAGTTTCACTTTTATCTTTGCATCCAAGTATATGTTTTAATATAACACTTCAGTCAAATTTCTGGTAGACTAACTATTAAATATGAGAGAAAAGTATTTGTTAATAATCGATTCATAATTTTTAGAATTTTCACATGGATCATCTATTACCCTTAGTATCCTGTTTAATAGTTTTTCCCCTCTTAAAGTACATTAAACTTTCCTATTTATTACTTAATAGTTTCAATTTCTAGTCTATAGACCTTAGCTGGAAGATTCTCATTTTTTAAATTGCCTTTGAGACTTTACAGCTGACTCACTGGTAGTAGCACCACCCTGACTGGGCGTGGTTTTCCAAACTTAAAAAAGTCCTAAAATTTATCTGACTCTGGACACCTTATTAAGACTTTAAGGGAGGACAGTGTCAGGCTAAGAGCCCTCCCCATACCCTAGATCATTATATATCATTAGCATTAATGTTTTTTTGCAATACAGAATTTGCTTTCCAATGTCAATGAGCTTTACCAGTTCTTGTTTTACTGTTAGAACTCTGCTCTTTTTTATATTCATGACACTGTTACAGTTGCAAATCCTTCTGTAAATATTGCTGACTATAACCCAGATTAAAACTTCCATATAATCTCACACCTGACAGTGTCCTTTTCAAATTAACGGACATAGGTGAAGAGAGAATTGCCTTACAGGAGGAAAAAAAAGGGAAAAAAAAAAATAAAGTTCAAGGCAGTTGCAGTTTAAGTTGCAGCGACTTTTTTTAAGCTCTTCATTTGGTTCAAATATTCCAAATACTGGTTTTGCAGATTTCAGTAGGCCAGATGAAAACTTCCAGTTTTACTTTTAAGAAAAAATATTTCATAGTGTAAGTTTTCTCTAAATCAGCTATTTTCTTCCAGAAAATACAAGCACAGAATGCTGAAACACATTCAATCTCAACATGTATGACCTGCATAGTCAGAATTTGGCAATTTTTGCAACTGATATCTTGTGAAAGTAACTTCCACATAATTTATGAAAATGGTTCATAATTTATGAAAAGTTTGAAGTAATAGGCTATTAAATTGTGCATATATGAACTCATAACTAGGAGGGGAGTTTGCATGATCATAGCGAAAACAGCTTTTAAAAATCAAAAATACTGATGTAGTGAGCATTTGTTTATGAAAAAACTTGGAAATAGAAAATGTAAGACATTAACATTTATTATGTCTGTTAATTTATGGAAGTCATGTGAAGTTATACAGATATCCTTATAGAAAGGAACCATGCATCTTTTTCTCTCCACACTGCCAATAACCAACTGACTTGCAAATCTGTAACACTTCTATTGCATACAAACAGCCCATTCCCAACACAAACATGAAAGAAAAAGCTTTTGGTGTGAATCTTCGTTTCTGATGGTTTTAAAGCAACTGAAAATGAGGCAATAAGAAGCTGTTAGTCTGCTTCTAGCATTAATATCACAGAAGTGCCACTAATCTGAAGGTTTGCCACTCAACCGCCCCAATGGTATCAGTGATACAGCCGTGCATCCCCCCACCTCTGTGACATTAAAGCCGTATCTGTGAAGCACACCTAGATGTCATGGCCTTCAAGACAGCAAACTGGACTGTTCAGGATGTTATCTAACGAATTCATGAAACACAAACCCCAGCCAGTTAAAAACAAAGCTTCCGGTTTATTTTCTTACCTTCAAAAGCTTGACAAGTGGAGTCACTGTCACCCCACGTGAAAGCGAACACAGCAGAAGACATGTCTCACCTCCTATACCTCCCCTACCACCCCCAAACCCTCTGTTCCCTCTCAGCACGGTCATCCTGAAAGTTTGCTTAACTCCCAATAGCAGCTGTCTTGTAAGGATGAATACAAAAGCAATGTATGTTAGTTTGTAGATGTAGGTTTAGACTGAAAAAGTCTTCATTTTCAAATATTGACTTTTCTAAAGTGGCTTAAAAAGGAAAGAAAAAAAAAGGAAATAAGTCTTACTGCAGAATAGTAATTCATTTAGAAAAATAAAAATCCTTCAGACAAATTACTGCCATGGAGGATTTCTCATAAAGCAAGAGCAAACCTTCTGTGAGATGCATCCTACTGGTTCTGTATAATCAAAAGCAGAATTACATTTGGTTTTGTTTTGTTAAAAGCAGGCAAAAGTTAACTTCTGTCAAAGACATTATATGAAACACAAATACTTACTTCAACAGAACCAATCTTCCTGGATCTTGGAAGGGGTGATTTCCTGTGTATGTGAATGGGGTCTGATACCATTGGCTTGAACATCACTACTGATCGATCTGTTTCATCCCTTTTAGGAGCATGTGCCTCCTCGTCACTATCATTTCTGTGAGAGGTTTTCTTCGAGCCTTCATTCTAGAAACAATACATAATTAATTTTCAATTTGTCTGCACACCTTGTGACATGTAGGCAGAAGCAGCTCTTAAATAAATCTTTGTAAAGATAAAGCAAGCTGATTTTAAAAATACAAGATGTAAATCATATTTAATTGAACAAATTGCTCTAGATTTTAATAATCTACATGTGTTTCTTCTTCTTCTATTAGAAGAATTCCAGCCAAGCTTCGCTCTCATTGCTTTCTCAAAAAGCAGGTGGTAAGTGAACAGACACGACAATACATCTTTGGAAACATCTATCTTTCCTTAACAATCTGTATTTATGAGCATGCCAAACTACTTCCTTAAATATTTCTTTCAGTTGCTACAATATCATTCATGTGACAGTGATGTTGATATCACTTTTTTTACAATGAGTATTTTGTATTTTTAGCAAAAATTCTGGCAAAGCCTTAGACAGTCCAAATTATCTGTGTCCTTTACCTCAATGCCCATTCAAAATGGAAAAGATTGGGACTGCCTATATTTTACTGGACATTTTTCTACCAAAACAAAAATCACGCTTTTATTTTTAACCTAACAATTTTTCAGTGTTTATTTTAAGTATGTTCTCATCCAGAAAACCTAACTTTTGCTTTAAAAAAAGGCATAATTACTACCTCTCTGGAGGCAGGTCTGTATCCATATCCAGCTGGTAAGTTTTTATCTTCCTCACAGCCTTTGGCTCCTGGACTAAAGTGCAGCTCTACATGAAAACGTTCTTCCGAAGAAAGTTCCTGAAGAATATAATTAAATAGGGTTTATACTGTAATATATAGCCCAGCACTACTCATTTCTGAAGATATTTACCCATTTTAAATACCTTGTTTGGATCCTCATAAAGCATGATAACAATCTGTGTCATGTAATTGAGTTCATTGACCACATTTAAGTAATCCATAGCTCGTTTCCATTGTTCATCTTTTGATTCCTTATGAAGGGAGGAAAAAAAAAAAATCAACAAATAAAACCTAGAGATTTTCTTTACAAATGCGGATGATTTCACCTTTTCCCCATTTACAAAGATTTTAAATTTGCAGCAGAAGTACAAAGCTTACCATGCCTAAGGAAAATGCAGATACAACCAAAAAATGATGTCACTTAAAATTATTCATTAAATGAGTGAAAAGTGCAAAGGAGAACTTTTTTATTTCAGTGTGTCTTTCATGTTCTTTTGGCAATGATATATGTCTTATAGACAGAGGCACTGTTTTAAGTTCTCCTGATGAGAACCACTAATATATAAAGAAAACAACTTATTTCAACAACTATATTATGGAAACTGTTTCCAGATATTGTGATAACAGTGAGACAGAATAAATTAAGGTTTCTAGTATGTAGTAGAAACACAGCCATCACATCCCAAACTACCTAAATAATAGTTACCTTTTTTCATGCTCTAGGAAACAAACTATTTAGTAATTCACCTTAAAGCAAAAATTAAAAGCTTATCAGACTAAAACCTGGAGTTCTAGTACCTATTGTAGTATTCCACTGAGATATGGATTAAAAATATTTTTTCCATCAGTGAGTTTAGTCATCCATTACCAGAAGCAAGTATGTCAATACAGCAGTTTCAAAAGTTAGTATATTAGTCAATCTCTATCTTACAAACAGCTAGCTAGTGTTTGTGGTGCTGCATTTATCCTCTTCAGGAGCTCAGTTAAGTAATTTCTGAATTTGGTGATGTCATCTTTTTCAGTCCTTGGTGTCAAAAAAAAACAGATGGAGAATAATACACCACCTTTGTAGTATTCTACAACAGTATAGGAAAGCAAGACAATTCATTGTACAGGAGAAAAACTTCGCACTATGAGTCAGGTAGGGAGGTCTTGACAATATGTCAATGGTCAAAAATAATAAGCCAGTCCGAAAGTAGATTCAAGAGAATGCTAAATGATAACTTGAAGGAAAAAGAGGTGGAAGAAATATTGGTAACAAGACAAAAAAAATTATTTGCTCTTTCCAAATCTATTTGTGACTTCAGCATTACTTTAAAGGGCATGCTGGTTTCCATCAGTGTGCAACTTGAAACATGTCTCTGCATATATAACAGGAGAACAAATGTTTGAAAAAATGTGATAAATTTCAAAGTCACTTAAGAAAATCAAGCCTTCAGTTGACACAATCGTAGCAAGACTGAGTCCTGAAGGTTCCTGTCAAAATTTCAGAGCTTTAACAGAGAAAGTGTTCAACTCACATCACATAAGGCACCGTAACGAAGGGTGGATAAGAGGGAGTGGACGTGACTCTCACTGGTGAAATACAGCCGTGTGCGGACATGGCGTTCAGGGGACATAACACCCCTGGAGTAACTTAAAAGAAAGAGAAATGCTGTTAGACCGTGATGAGATGTGTCCCTATTTTAAAAATAGCTGTCAGTATCATAGTATCTAGTTGCTATGAGTTAAAAAGACACTTCAAGTATGACAGCTATGGAATATCGCCATTAATTCTTATGGGAATTAATGTAACCATGTAAAAAAGTAACTGGCTTACAGAGGGTGAAGCTTATTTACAGTGTCATCATCTTGAGTTCTCTGAAGGTCAGAACGAATTTTTCTGACTAGAGGAGTGCAGTAGCCTTTGGCAATCTCCAATTTCTCAGCTTTAGAAATACCATATTCCTGTGTAAGAACAAACTCACTTTTAAAATACACTTAAAGATTAAAATACTTTTGAATTCAAAGCTTCCATATTAAACCACATTAGTAATCTATTAGTTTCCTCTGGCTGCAAACCATTCTGTTTAACATTTTTCCTACATTTGATTACTGATGTAGCAGACAAGGAGTTTGCCTTTTTGGTGTTTGATTTGATACAAAGAAATAGTTTTCCATTCACTAGTTAAACCATAAAAGCAGATTCACCTTCTGGTATCATCAAGCTCTTTTTCCTTAAGCAAAACATCTAGGGAGTGGTTCTGCCTCCTTGCCACCATTGCCATCTCCTATCTTGCCCCCACAATGCATTTTATCTCATCTGGGTTCAAGTAGTGTTTTTGGTTTTTTTTTAAACAGTCAATAAAGAGACATATTTGATATGCCTGTCTTAGTTTGGGGCAGACCACTCAACAGATCTCCTATTTAAGTCAAATAATAACACAAATGGTATTTAAATACAACTGGAAAATGTTATGTGTTACAGTATCAACAATATTTAAAAATCTGCTCTTCCAGAAGCTTCATACTCTGTGCAGCACATGCTATAAAAGTCCTCTCATAGTTAGAATGAACTTCCCTGTTAACCTAGAAAGCAACATAAGCATTCTTCCTTTGCATTATGCAGCCTTATCAAGTTTTCCCTGTCTTAATTCCCTCAGTATGTGTCCTTATATTTACCTGCTCCTCCTAACTCTCTTTTCAAAGTTTCAGCTTAACAGTCCCTCAAAACATAATGCATATACTAATATCATTAGTGTGTTTGTCCTCCTTATCAAGGAGTTTGAGAGATGGGGAGAGGAAGGACTTCCCTCACCTGCTACATGCCACATAGATAATGCCTGTTACTACACTGCTCTGTAATTGCAGGGACACCTGGGGAAAAGCCTTAGTCTGTTCTTCCCTATTATCACAAAACTGTTTCACTTCCTGCCACCTAACCTATGAGATTTTAGACCTAACCTGAATTTAACAGCCTGCAGAACACGAAAGTTTAACTTACCCACTTCTGGCCTAAAATTCTATGGAATTTGATGTCTACATTCTTATCACAGATTGTTATAATTTTGAAAATGCCCAAAGGTCTTTTTAAATTTAAATTGTTTAAGACAAGTTAAATTACACAGATTAGGATTAACAGTGTCATTTGCAAAGAGCCCAAAAATGAAACTTCTATAAGCAGGCAAAATGAAATTAAAAGCAATTCAGAATATACTGTTGTTCACAGAGGCTGCTTAAATCTAAGAAGAACGGTGGAGATGAACCACTTTATTTTATTACCCTACCTTAAAGAAAGGAGGGATGTTCACATCTTAAATTGCTAGAAAAATTCACCCTGAACTCAGCTTAAGGAATTATGAATCGAATTTTTCTTATAAAAACCAATCAGCTTGCTACTGAAAAATAAGATAACATTAAAGGCTTCTACTACTGCAAAAACACAGGAGCTACAGTAGAAAAGACAGAGTAGACATTTTCACAAAAATTTGAAAAAGCATTTATTCTAGTTTCTTCTGTTTAATAACTTAAAATGCTTACCTGAGGGATCACAATGTCAGCTAAAGCCTTTGAAAGCCTGTATAATTCCATTGTGTTTTCTAATTTTAAGGATCCATTGTGCTGTACATCATATTTTATACAGTCATAAATATCAGGAATTTTGCTAATATCGTATCTTCCATTTTTTGTTTTGAAGTCTTTTTCCAGCTTGGCCCACCTGCGCAGCATCAGTTCTAGAGTTTCACTGTGGTACAGCTGAATATCTGGATAGACACATAGGTCTTGTAAGTAATTAAGACCACTGAAGTAACAAAAGGGGATTTTAATTACATAGTAGTAAGAACAGAATTACAGAGGGATAAGGGATCGAATAAGTTAACTTCATTGATTCTAAGAAGGAACAGCTGGGCATGTGGTTAGTTTTAGTGCTGAAAGCATCACAGCTACAAAACAACAGTACAAAGCATTGCTGCAGAAACGCACCACTGACCTTTAAGCAAAGCTACAGCACCAAGAATAAGAATCAGAATGTGAAAATCCCTAACGCTCTGGTTGATTAATTTTGTTAAAAGAGAGTTTAGTGAAGAAAAGTTAGGTTACAATTACCTTTCATATGTTAACAAAAGAAACAACTACAAAATTGTTTCAGTACCTGCAGACTTTGGATCTTCCATTCTTTGTCTGATCTGAGAAGTCAAGCTCTGGATCAAGTAATAGACCTTGTCACATGTCTTTACAGGATTTTTAATAACCTGCATTGATTTTATCAATGAGATGCTTCCAGAGGGAGTAAGCTGCAATTTTAGATAAACACAAAATTACCTAAACAGAATAGATCTGAAAGACCCAAGATAAGATGGAACGTGTGAAAGATTCCAAGTACTAGAGAAAAAGCATACAACAGATTACTGTTCTTTTTTTATTATTATTCTTATTCTTATTTCTCAATTACCAATTCCCTTTGAGGCATTACAAAAAGAAAATACATCAAAAGGTAGTAAGATTTACTAGAGATTCAAAGGTGATAGGAAATTCACAGGGTAACTAATTCTATACAGTAAATGTGAGGAACTACATAAATGCATGAAACTTTTTTTGTTCCAAGACAGGAGAATTGGATAGACGTTTAAAACTTTGTATACACTTATCAAGCTTCCACAACTCCCTTTCAAGTAACTTCTGTATCCAAAAGCTTGCAAAAAAATTTTGTTAGAAATGTTGCCATTAGGCTGCCTGCTTCACAAAAATACTTTTTGTTCTCTAAGATACCCTCCTTAGCATAGCTGGGAAGAAGAACGAGATTTGCAATTGTAACTGCTACCTTAAAAAAAGTTTGGTCCTGTTTTAGGTTTTTGTTTCTACAGGACTGCAGGACACAAACACAAAAAGAAATATATCAAGAACATATAAGATGTGCTTCAGAACTGAGTTAATTACAAAAATTGTAGAAGCTACTAATTATACCATTGAGTGTCACTAAAACAATACAGTCAATACCAATTTAAATGAGGCTTAGCCTCACTTTTGTCAGAAAAATCTGCATAATCCAAAGTAAGCAATGATATTAAACTGTAATTTATATACATAACACATATATATTTTCACTTTCCTTGGTTTCCTAAAAAGCATAGAATAATTTGGATATGGAAAACATCTGCCCTCTACCTAACAATAAGCAGTTCCTACCTCTGTATGATGACCAAGTAAATCAAGGAATTGATTTACTTAGTGAGGAGGGAGGCACAGGAATAACTCCATGTGGTTTTCTCAAATCACAAGTTGAAAAAAGCCCCATATATAAATGAACCCCCCCAAAAGTTATTATTGCTTTATAATCCCAAAGGTTAGTTCCTTTAAGTAACTCAAGAACGCTCTGTTAGTTCCAGCCACATTTCAAATCCCATGACATATACTTAGCAAACATCAGTAAATCCTTGAGACCCTCTGCCCTCTCCCCTTTTTCAAGTACTGCTGAATCCACTGCTGGCAGTGGTTTGAATGATACTTCATACTCTTAAATGAATCCAAATCGAGTATACATGCAGGGTAGTAAAATTATTCTTCATTAATTTGCTCTCAATGCCTTTTCAAAAATAGCAGTTTAAGGTTAAACCTCATTTAAGGATTTGTTTTAGCTGTTACATGAGACAGAGTGAGGGCAATTGAAAGACAAAGAAGCTTCTTCACAATAACAAACATCACTTACATTTCAAACCAGGAACAATCACATATGTTCTATACTAAGTCAACATAAACTGTATTACTATGCACTAATTTAGCATGTTAATGAGGTATTTCCTTTCACTGATTAGAAAGTATTCTACTGGTTTTCAGCATCTTAATATTCTTAAGTTTAAAAAAAACAAAAAACAGGAACAAACCACCTTATATCAGATTAAATATTGAAACAACTGCAGTAGGCAGGAAAACATTTTGTAATACCACCCACTGTCAAAGTAAAGATTACAAAAAGTGTGAACAACATAACTTCATTTCTTGAATAATTAAAGTATTTCTAAAGTAACAGTAAAAAATACTTATGAATGAGGTACCTATCTCCTCCTATTTCGAAGTTTGTAGCTATTCTGATTATTCAAATTGCAAGACAAAATACCTATAGCACAATTGGTACAGCTTTCTTTGCAGTTCAAACTATTTGCAAGCACACAAGTAAGTTTTCAATATTAGATACATAAAATCACTGCTTATTACTTTTACGCAGGAATTTTCATGGCTCTTTACTTTATTTCATAGGAAACTAATCATATGCTAACCTTATCATAGTCATCAGCCGTAAATTCTCTGTCTCTCTGGAGAATTTCATGGAGTCTTGCTTTAACACGATGCTGACAGCTGCTTAAAGAATCACTGTCACTGTCCAACAGACCATTCATATTAGCACTTTTTACCATCTGGACAAGAATAGGAGTCAGCTCTCCTTCTAAGGCCAGTAGTCCCTGAAGCAAATAAAATTATTCAGGCAGATAAAGACAGTAAGATAAGTATCTTAAAAAACGCACCCAAAACACTAAATTTAAGTTCAAGACGTATCACTTGGCTATGGGTTGGATAAACAGGGACACAATGCAGATATTCGCATAGAAATGTCCCCCAAAACACCACCTTGGTGTGCAGGATTGGTACAGATGGTGTAAGAGTGATTGCTGACATGTCATAGAGCACACTGCCAGCACCAGCCGAGGCAATCTCAGTGGTGCCAACATTGCTCCTGAGAGGCGACAGCTGTTCAGGTTTTTGCAGAGACTCTGCAGAGGCAAAACCCCTTTGAGTCACAGGACAATCAAGGGCCTTGAACAAAAGGTGAATTCCAAAACGAAGAAGGCTGGAAACTTTTTTTAATTTTTTGGCAACAGCAGGCCTCTGGAATAAGGAAGGAAATGGGGTGGTGTCTCTTCAAGCCTGCTGACCAAAGAAATAGCGGGTCAGATGGTTGAAATATTTCTGTATGAACACGTGCAGCATGGAATCAAACAGGAGAAATAGTAAGTCTGAAGACCTGTAGAGCTTAACTAAGATTAAAGAGATGTGGTAGAATAGTTCACATGAATGGAGTTTGCTATAACTAGGTACAGGGCCTTTTGGAAGCTAGGTATGCAAGGAAGCAGAGTTGGGCTTTCCACAAAGGATTAGCTCGAACACCAGGTCTTTTCCTTTCAAACTAGTAACAAGTTGAGAACTTATCTGTAAGGATCAGAGGACAAATAAGTACAGGGCAACATCATGGTGGGCCTTTGCTACAGACCACGTGAATTAAAAGGTGAAATGGATAAAGCCTTATCAACACAACTGGAGAAAGCCTCCTAACTGCAGGCCCTGTTTTCCATGGGTGCCCCTGGTCCTGGATACCTCATGCATGGGCAATATTGCAGGGGACAAACAATCCAGATTTCTGGAAAACACCCCGGACAATTCTTTGACTGATGAACTATGGAGCAGAGGCATTGCCCTGGACCTGTTACTCAGAAGCATCAGGAATGTGAAGTTCCAAAGAATCTCTCGTAACTGAAATCTCGTATTATAACAGATCCTTGGAGAAGTGAACAAGACAAATACTTGAACTTCAAATGAGCAGACTTGCTCATGGAATCCCTATGGAGGAGAGCCCTGAAGGACAAAGATGCCTAGGACGGTGCTGTTTAATTAAAACCTGTCTTCATGTGCTCAAAGAACTTCAAATGCTCGACTCATTAATTGGACACTTTTTCCCACTGAATTACTCTTTGATAATACATTTTTCTAATAAACCATAAATCTCTCCCAGTCTTCAAAAGAAAAAACAAACTTGAGAACATCAGAGTTTTAAAACTGAAAATACCATTCCCACTGTACCTTTGCAAAAGCTGCTGCAGTCATCTGAACTCGCCCCTCATCAGAAGCATAGATTTTGAGATCATGTCGGTAAGTGCTGTGTAATCTCAGTAAACCACATCCAGGAAATCCAGCATAATCTCCTACCAAACAGACATTTTGCTCAAACTCTCATTTTGCACTTGGTTAACTTCAAAAGTGATTTATGACATTTTAAAAAAAAAATATTATTATAATGTTTTTTTTACCTTGTCCACCTGGGTACATACACCTGAAAGCTCTTCCAAGCTCCTCTGCTTGAACCCTGCCTGCAGGGGTCAATTCTCCTCCCCATTTTAGAACCAGAAGCAGGGATGGCTCATTTCTTCTATTGTCTAATTGTACAGAGAGAGGGGATTTTAGTAGTGAAGCATGTTGTAAATTTTTTATCCAAATGAACAAAAAATATTTGGTCTCTGTAGGGCTTCAGTAAAGGATCTCTTCAACATTATGACTTTAATAGATTCTGACATTAAGAAAATAATGACCTGATGAATTAAAACAGGTACTTTAAACAGCAAAACCTGAAGTAGTTAAAGTATGAAAAAATATATTTTATATATTAGGAAAAAATAAATCGAGACAGAAAAATTAAAACAAAATAGATGTAAACATCCTACAGCTTATAAAAGTTTTAAAGGTAGTAATAAGTATTGAGGGATATTTTCTTATCCTGGTTCAAAACACCATTTTGGTGAACACTGAAGTTGCCTTTCTGTTACAAAAGAACAGTGTTAAAATACAAACTTACTACCTGGTTTTAGGTGATCAGTTCAGCATATTAAGAGACTGTGAATATCTGCCAACAATACAAATATTAATTCAAACCAAAATATTCCTTCTTCTTAACATCAAGACATGTTATACCACTAGTCCATGACTACTTACATGCACATGATATTAACTGAGTAGGTGCAAAAGAATACAGTACCTTCCTCTTCACTGGAAGTCTTGGGGCAGCCATGAGGAAGATATGTTAACTGAACTTTGCGATTGATGCCTGAAAAATGCCCATACCTGAAGTGGAAGCAAGGAACAGTGAGAGGGGAAGAGGGAGAGAAACATTTTAAATATTTTCTTCCAAAACTACTAAGATCTTGTAACAGGATATAACAAATCTAAGCTAGTCACTGGTTTGTGCATTTGGCCACCATTTATTGAAGCAGTGCTCAGAAGAAACATGAACTCAACAAGAACAGAATTAACAGAAGTAACAACCATGCTGTAATATCTTAAAATACTATCTACTACTATTCTTTATAACACTGGACATAAAACTGGAAAAAAATGCCCAAACAACAACAAGCAGCATTTGCAGATTGCAGAAGTAATTTATCTATTCAGATCCAAAACTACAGTGGCTATCAGTATCCAGAATCTGGTCTGATGATGTACATGGCCACTACTTTTTTAGCCCATTAAGTTCTAAAGCAGAACTCAGTATTTCAAACAATCATCATAAATTTCAATAATTACATCTGTGCCTTGATATTTTGTTCAATTAAAATTATCTACCACCATTTATCGTCCTAAGAGCCCAGATCTTTAACAAATCTTGAATCCTTACTTTTTTTGTTGTTGCTTTCTGTTTATTTTGTTAGTTTTTTTGGTTTTGTTTTTTACATTATTTAATATTTTGGGCTTAATATACAAGAACTTATTTATTTGCAATCCTTCAAGTCTGCTGTAAGTAGACAAGCAGAAATGGTGAAAATTCTTACTGGCTCTATCAGACTTCATTATGTCACACTGCAAGAAGCAGACCCTGCATAAGAATTTTACTTTAAAAACATGCAAAAAGACAAAACTTGATATCAAAGTAGTAACTTTCTTATGTTAAAAGTATACTGAGACACTAGATACAGCAATAAGTTCAATTAAAAAGACAAGGAAAAAAAAAAAGAGTGATGAGCTAGTTCAAACATGACAACCTTTCTCTTCATAATCTTTGTGCTTAAATTATTATATCATATTTGATAACATTGCAATCCAAGCAGTAACTGGTGAAACAGGTCAAAACAGCAGATAGAACTTTGTTGCTATGAAATCTAAAAATTAGACACTTACATTTCTAATACAGTCTTTAGCTGTTCAAGTTTTGCTTTACTTTCTTCAATTTCAGAATCATTGTTTTGTCCAAGTTCTACAAGGAGCTGCCTCGCTATATCAAGCACTTCCTGAAGAAATGAAACATAGGATTTGTTTAAATGAACTTCTACTTAGAAAATGCTACATTGAGAAAATAAAGTAAACTTGCCTGTAACTGTTTTGGTTTTTTCAGTTTTAGTTTTCCAGATTTATATCCATCACATTTTTCAAAGAGATCAAAAAATCTTAAAGAGAAAGTGATTAAAAAAATCAGTTAAATTAATATAGTACTTGAACAAGTGCCTCTTAAAGTAGTCTAAAATTAGTACCTTCACAGTATTTGAAAATCATGTTAAAACCTGCAATACAGAGGTCAAACCAAATTTTGTTCAAATCCCACTTCCCCAGAAAATCTTCAATGCATTTGAGAAATAAGGGCACTAAAAATGTTCTCTTACTAATTTGCTAAGTATTAAAAAAAAAAAAGAGGATATTCTATGTATTTGAATATGCAGCTACGTCAATTCTTAACAGTCAAGAATGATTCTGAACAGAAGCAAGAACCAAAAATACCAAAGGAGTAGTCCTACACTTTCTTCAGCATGTTCTGAATTCAGGAATCTAGTCACAAAATAATTAATTCCTTTTTACTGAAATGGCAACCAATTCCAGGTCAATGACATAAGTCATTTTATGAATGCAAACATAAAGATGGCATCCTACCAGAAATTCAGAGCCACCCCTTTGATGACTTTGACAAAAGTAAAGAACACAAAGGTGTTGCAGTAAGATGACACCTCACATAAGAATAGTTGTGATAAAAAGTGAAACACAGAAGTCATGGTCTAATGGAGAACCAGAAATACTCTCTGCTGCGTTATTTTGAATAAAGACATCAACAGACACAAATGCATTTTCCTTAAGATCAAACAGGACTGTAAACAGGGGACAGTGTATATTGAAGGAAACCTGCACAAGTAATTTGACATTGCTGTTAGTAAGAGAGGTGCATGCTTGTTAATTAACTGCAGTATCTAGTAGATTTAAAAGAAAACAGAACAAAAGCAAGTTTGTGATTATGCAATTCCTGCTCAATTCATTGCTTGCACAGCCCCAAGAACTATCTGCTCTAACACATGGGAATTAATTTTAACCAAGATTCTATTCACCTCTGATGTTTTACTTCCATTTTCATTTTTTGCTTTGGTGTTCGGTCCCCGTGGCGTATTACAGCTATAACACATCTCAGCTCCATCCTGAAATTCCAAGAGAGTCATATTTCACAAATCTGCATCTTTTATTTAATATGAAACCAACCACAATCAAGACAATTGACAAAGTTGTAGTTATCTGACATAACTACAGAAGTGATGGAAGGATATGTAAGAATATAAGGTTAACTGAAAATGATGTAAGGTATAAAATATAAATACTGATTTTAAGACTTAGGCAACTACAGAATATCTATTTTAAGTAGTTTTTAAAACAACAATTTTGAGGATCATTAAATGAGAGAGGATGTTTATTAGAAGCGCATATTAAGTTGGTGCTGGAACAATGATTAGCAGTGGAAACTATGCATAAAAGACGCTACACTTGAAAATCTGCTGTTCTATACTCAGCTTGACTAAGGGTGAGAAACTCTGACTGCTGGCATAGCAATTGTGATTCCTTCCTTGTTTTCAGCACACAAAACAAGCATTCATAGGCCAAAGTGGGCACACCTTTTAAAGAGAAAAAAAAATTCACACAAAAGTTACATTGGGAGTTTGCACAATCCAGGTGTAGCTACTATTTTCTTACATTGTTCCAGAGGTGGTTGGCACAATAGGGATGTCTTCAGCTTCTAAAGGAATTGACCACGGTATCTGAAACTGGGGAGCAAGTTCTCTCATTATGATATTTCTAAAAAATGGAGTTAAAAAAAAAAAAATCAAGTAAGTTTAAAGAACAGCTTATACAACACACACAAACTCCAAACTAAATAGGTTATATATATATATATATATATATATATATATACACACATTTTTATTAATGTAGTTTTAGAGTACTAGAATCCATGAGTGTCTAGACGCATATTTTTCTTTCAATTGTATAATAAAAACCTACTTAACAATTTAAAGCTACTACAGCTGCTACACAGACGTGAAGACTATTGGCCCTGCATGTAATAAACTTCAGCTTTTCAACTTCAGTTCCTAAAGGTGTTTCTTGGATGTGAATTAGCCTTTTCTCTTAAATATGCAGACAATTGACTTCATTGCTGAAATAAAAGTCCCAGATAATCACCAAGCTATTTTCATTAATAATTGAGTGGTACTTTTTACCAGCAATTTCTCAAAAGTTTCTGTAATAAAACTGGAAATATAGGTGCAGGCTCTGGTCCTAAATGCAAAACCATAATACAGTACCTACCTCAACAAGGTTGGTACATCTTGCTAATGTTCTGTTTCACAAGTATTTCATCAAAATACACTGAACTTCAGATTAATATCTACATAAGAAGCAGTAACATGGAAGAAAGCAATTGTGCATCTTAAACCGGAATAAGCCAAAATTTAATTGGTAAAAGGAGTGAAAAAAGCAGCTGTAACTTAACACTGCAGTGTATTACCATAAAGATTAAACCATGAGGAAAAAATTATGAGGCAACTTTTTTCAGAGAATTCAACAGCTACAACAATTTAAATAAAGAGACATCAAAATATGTCTGAGAATTGTAACTTACTCAAAAAGTGACCTAAAGCAACAGGATGACAGTTGCTATCTAAGACTTCAGCTTAGCTCTTCCTCAGTTTAATAAGACTCCAAACCATTAGATGATGCAGAAAGTCATGCTGAATCTCCTCAGTGCAATCTTACTGTAAAGCCAGTTTAACTGGGCAAAATGGGATTAGCCTGCTTTGAGGACAACACTTGCTTGGCATGGAGTTCTATACTCAATTCTGTATGATCTCTTGTTATACCTTTTTTCTGCTTCCAGCGGCAGAGAGAAGACGGTAAGATAAAAGACACTCTGATACTACATCAGTTTGGATTTACCAGTATGAAATCCACAAATATATGAATATACACTAGCTTCAAATCAAGGACAAGGTAGGGTAATTTGGACACATATTAAACAGCAGCAATCATGACCATCCAGTGGTGCTTCACCACCTGAAAATACCTCAACTACCTTTAGGAACTTAATTTATTTTCCAAAATATTTATTCAGTTAGCTTTAAGTGTCCTCAAAACACTCAGATATTTTGGATGATTTTGGGACTAAAGAATTTATTTAGTATTTATTTATTAAGACTCTTTTAGTAATTTATTACTTTCTTGTTTATGTAATTACTTATTTTATGTTATATTTAATTTTAAATAATTGATTTAGGAATAAGAAATCCACAGTACGTAAACTATAGTAACATACAACAGAGTGAATAAGCAAATTTCCTGAAATAAATCAGTAAATTCTTACCCCAGTATCTTAGCACAATCATCATAGTATTTCATGGAGTTTTTCACAAAACTGAAGCCATTCACATCACAGACATACGACTGTCCATTAGCACGCAGCAAATCAAAGCCACAAACCGTTTGCTGTTTTTAAGAACAAAAGTTCAAATAATTTATCACTTTCCTCAAGATTGCTTATTCTAAACAAGCTTTATATTTTTATAAATAAAAAATAAAATCATGAAAGAAATATGCCACATTTTATACTTAGTACCTTTTGTCAGTTCCACGTTAGGTTTGCTCATGTCATGCAAAAAAAACACCTTCCTATTTTCAACTTTCTATCCCCAAATTGGTGTTACCCTTCCTGCATATCCCTAGCAGTATCAGTATTGAATGTCAAGTTCACATGTGCACAAACTTAACTTTCAAGATTTACAGCATAATCAATGATGGGCCCACAAATTCCCCTTTACAATGGTTCCACCTACACATAGTTTTTAAGGGTGGGAGGCAAGAAATCACAAAAACATCGAGAAAAACACTGCTGTTGAAATTTGACAGAATAGTTTTGACACTGACATACTACTGACATCATTAGCATGGGATACTAGAAGCTATTTTAACAGATCACTTCTTAAGACCTCAAAGCTCACTTTGCTGATAAAGATTCAAATCCTACAGGCTCCAGAATGCCATCACAGTTACACACAGGAAAGGAGACAGACTAAAAGCCTTTTAACAGAACAGGTGAAAGGAGGATAAAACACCTAAGTTTTGAACAAAGGAATCTTAAAATTATTTAAAAAATGGAAACTATTAAACATTTCCAATAAGGACCTAGTCATATCAATACCAAATTATCACTTAATTTGTACCCATTGTAAATACTAGGAAACAAAAGTTACAAAAACTTTACAGAAACTGTGTTTTGCTAACTTAGAAACACCAAAAGGTGTGAAAATATTATGCACAGAATAGATATACTCTAGGTTATTGAAGCACAACAGCAACATGTGAATTCAGAAAACTAAATGCAACATAAACAAGTCATCCAGGACATTAACATTACAGGAAGACTTTTTCTAGATTAGAAAGAGATGTGGAAGTTTAACTTTTTACCTTCTTAGGAGTTCTGCAGCAATTACCACTGCTGGCTCTGTGCTCTAAAACCCTACAGAAGTTTCATGTAACAAACAATTAATTAACACTAAATGTTTGATCAGATAGGAAAGTAATCAGCTTACCTTAAAGGCAAGGCATACTTTCCAGGCAATTAACTTCTCTCTTGCATTCAAGATGACTGGATACCTCACTTCTTTTCCTTCACTATCTCGTTCTACCTTGCCATCCAGAGCTGGGGACTTCCGGGCCTCAGCATGAGCGTAGTCTGGACCTACTGTGTACACCTGAGTTGAAACACAGGACCTCTTAAATTAAGCTACACATATGAACACATTTTGCTAAATTTATCTCAAATGAGAGAATGGCATCAAAAGATACGAGCTGCTTTCATCATTGAAAAGGTCGCACTAAAGTATCCTCCTCCATGGCATTCTCTGCCTTCAGAGAATGCCCATCATTTACTGACAGTCTAGGATAACACAAGAAAAATAGTCATTATAAAACTTGATGAATAAAAATAGAATTTCTCAATTACGGTCATAGTGACGTAAAGAATAATGTCTTCCTCTCCAGAACATCTGCAGACCTTGGAGAACAGGTTATTTTGAGAATTATTTCAATTTACTTACTATGGAAATCTGACTGCAGGACTGATTCTCTTCAGTAAAAAAATATTTTTACCTTTTAGACAGGACTAAAGAAAGAAAAGATCTGTCCAGTTCCAGCATGACAAGGCAGGAGCTTGAGAGAACAACTGTGTTATCTCCCCACTTCAATTCTGATGCTCACTGAAAGGACTGGAGCATATGCTAGAAGAGACTTGCCAACACCTCTCAAAAATAGTCTACCTTAATTAAAAACAAAACTCCAAGCATTGATAAAAAGTATTGAGCTAAACCAGATGATTGAATATAATGCCAATTTAGTGAACTCTGGAAAGAGGAGGAGTTAAGTGAAGCTGGCTAATATAAAGCTGATATTCTTGTTAAGAGAATCCATTTTTTTGGGGGATGTTAAAAGCCCACAGTTGCTGCTTGATGACCAGACTACAACTAGTCAAAATAGTCCCCACCCCTCAAGTCATCTCTTCATGTTGCAAGAAACTTTTTGGAAAATTTGTAAAGCTCTTACACAAATGTCTGCAAACTCAAATTAACCTATTGCAAAGTGTTGCACAAAACAAGAAGAATATACCTCATTAATACATAGCAACTTAAAGATCAGGATTTTTCTGTGAACATGGAAAGAGCATTCCCCTCATGCACCACAGAGTGATACCAAGAAGATGATTGCAATTGATAAAAGGGTTTTTTGGCCTAAGATTGGACTAGACTCACAGTCTCTACGCCTGCACCTTTTTGTCTAAATAGAGTGACCTCCTAAGCATACTGAAAAACATTTGTTTCACATGTTTTGAGATAGGCTTAAGATAGCCAGAATGAACACAAAGGGAAAGAAAGTAATATTCATACACAGCTGCCTTAACACCTAGTTTGTTATTGCTCTGTTTTAGCATTCTTTTATGACACCTAATCCTTACATCTGTTAAGAAAAAAATGAAAATAGTGAAAATTGTTATGGATTAGGTTAATGAAGGTTATTTTCTTCGACTTTATAAAATTTTAGCAAGTAACCTTTGTTTATTAATTAGCATACTAAGATAATTGGTAAAATATATTTCAATCACAGATTTCTTTGCAACTTTTAACCTTCAGACAAAATATCTAGGGAGCATCTGTTAGCACGGGAAAGTAGATGCTGCTCTGGCACTACTACAATACAAATAAAGAAAGGCAATACTCTGGGTAACAGGCCTCCAGCACTTGATTCTAACAATGCAAGCACAGGTGCTCTACATTACAAGTCCTATGTTTAGCTAGAACATAACTCTGTGTTCAGCTAGAATCAGAATTACGTTCTTTACTAATGGACTGTATTAAAACTGAATTAAAATTAATCCTTGACACAAAAATATACTATCATCTTTAAAACTGACAAGCTCTTTGATCACTTGATTGTTCTAAATATAAATAAGAGCAAACAGTTGTCATACCTTCACGTCAGTGCCATCTGTAGGCATGAATTCCTCATAAATATAGGAGCCTGTTTTTCTCACACTGCTTTCAGGAGAATAAACACTGCTTCTGCTGCCAATCTGAAAGACATATTTTTCCATTAAAATACTCACAGGCTACTGCTTGAGAAACTTTTAAACTCCTTAAAATAACACAATTGTCCTGAGAAAACACTTTCTGTTCCAAGCGAAGCAAGGTTTTCGTTTTTCCCAAAACATTTTTTTTTTAAATTCTAAAAGTGCATTGACAGTGTATTCATCTTTGACCTCTAAGAACCTGCAGTGGCTGACAATATACTGCAATATACATTATACATATACTTACATACATTATACAATATACTGCAATATACTGCAATATTCATTCAATCTACACATTCTCCTAATTTTTTCTGATCTGGCATTACTGCTATGCAAGCAGGACAAGACAGAACGACTCTGCAATCATGTGGGACATCTCCAGCTTTTCCATAGCTTTAGCACCACACCCTCACCTTTCGAAAGAGCCTCTGGCTTCCACCCCCAGCAGATGTTGGATAGTAAATGTAAACATTGTGGTCTTCAGCACTAACTGGCTTTTCTACAAAGGGCTTTTGGAAAATTTCTCCGTTCACTTCCACATGATCTTCTCCTTCAATCAAGTTGCATTCTGAAGAAACAGTGCAAAGAACAGAGGTGTAATAGTATACTAACGGAATGAAATTTTTAAGAGATCTGCATTGATTTTGCAGGTTGAAATACTGTATTACATTTTTATTTCACTGATTTGTTGCTGACTGCACAAAGACCTGATGATCATGTCTACTGTACCAGGTCTATACTATGTTAGTTTAATACTATGTTCCAGAATGTCTATTGACTCCCTCAGGATCAGAAAGAAAATAGTCTCCTGCAGTTGCATAAGGTGGTATATTTTGGAAATGTTTTGAAGACAGAGGGAAGCACTGTTTATCTTTTTCTTCAGTGCTTTCTCTGAAATACCAGGGAGCTGGCAGGTGGACGGTGCACATGGTGTGGTGCCAGATGCCACAGTACCTTCCACAGGCTGAGAACTGTCTAACACCATGTGATTCATGCACCCTGCACAGAAGGGTCCTCTGGTATCAGGGGTCAGCAATCTCTTCACTACTGGTTAACTGCATGCAGCAGCTTTTATTTCACTTTTGAAGCATAAATGGGTATTTTTCTCTGATTACTCAGACATTTTAGTGCAAAATTCTCTTGTCTTGACCTGTCATTGCAATATCTTACTGTTGATATAAATTTTCACTTTGGTAGAAAAAATTGTTTTCAGGTACATAAGAAAATAATTCCAATTTATATTCAGAGTGTATCATCTGCAGATGTATCTGGACCAAATTTCCTTTACACAGCTGCTGATACTTAGAAGGGAAAGTATTCAATAGCCTGACTTGTTTCCATCTCCTAAGTAAAATTACTAATTATTGTGGTAAATTTAACATCATGAATGCTGCTGTCTTTGGTGACATGCTAGAATCTCAGTTTGAGTATAGAGGCCCTTATATTCTAGTTGTTCCTTGACATCTGTAAGATACAGGATGTCAGAATCATACTTTTCAGATGCATATTTGTACTGCCTTTGGCTGGGATGGAGTTAATATTCTTCACAGAAGCTGGTATGGTGCTATGTTTTGAGCTTGTGGCCAAAACACAAGTCTTGATGTTTTTGTTAGTGCTGAACAGTGCTTACACAGCCTCAGACTTTCCTTTTTCACACTGCCCCCCACAAGGTACTTGTGCTGAAGGAGAAATTAAACTCTGCATAAATTAATTGTCTAGCCAGTGAAATTTAGCTTCCCACTATGTATGTACTATTCTCCAGTGGAAACAAAGAGGTGTTAATAGCTTACAGTTTAGCCACTGGGTTGTTTTTTTTTACCTTGGGGATTGTTTGGATCACGGTTCAGAACTGCATAGCGGGGAAGTAAAATGCCTTCAGCTTTAAGAATACCATAGACTTCTCTTCTAGAAGAAAAGAACAAATGTTGCATGGTGAGCCAGGAAATTCTGCTAATATTTGCATTTTAAGTCCACAAGTAAAGGAGAAAAAGAACCACAATTGTTTTCTAAATCACACAGGGTAAGATTACATATATAAGGCTCTACTTACTAGTACAATGCTTTAAAGGTCACTGACACAGCTGTACCTTTGCAGTGATCTCTTTGAACATCAATAAAAATGCAATTTGCAATCCCAGTCCTTTCCTCTCTTCTCTGGCAGTGCAGCAACAATTTGCATAGAACAGTTCTCTTGTTAAAGGAGATTGTTAACAAGAATGGTTGGAAAAGTTTATACAGGACAGCAACCGAAGGCATCCAAAATAGCAAGTCTGCTCACTGTTCAGAGGACTCCAGTGCTTATGTATTCAGCTCACTATTGTTTCAGTAATATTTGCTAAGCATGACTGCAGCTCCAAAGGAAAATTCACTTTCAATAACCACAGGATCTTTGAGTACCAACAACTTCTGTCAAGTATCCCCTCTATAGAAAAAAAACCACCCTCAACATGAATTCTACAGTTATAGGAGCTTCTACAGTTATGTACATACATACCTATGCTACACATATTTTTTAGAGTTCAAACGTTTTTGTTTGCTAAGCTTTAAAAAAATGTATCACCAAATTTCTGACTTCGTAAAACTTCAGACATATCAATATAAGAGCAGTAAAATAAAAACACACTTAAAGAGACAGCCCAGAAGACTGCCTACATTTATAAAGCATAACATTCACTGCAATTTTATTTACAGTGCTGTGCAATCATGGAATCATAGGATGGTTTGAACTTTAAGTGATGTTAAAAATCCTCTAGTTCCAGCCCCTTCACCATGGGCAGGGACAATATACTGGAACTGCTGCTATGCAATAACAACAAATTCTTCCAGTATCTGACAAAAATAGCTTGATATACAGGTAATTAGTGTTACTTACCTGTCTTGTATGTGATACTGCATATTCAAGTCATTGATAATGAATGGATTCCTGAGTTTTGCATAGGCAACTGCTTTGTCCAGTGGAAATCCTAAAATGTTTAATAAGGCAAATAAACTAAAATTACAATACCAGTAAGTAGTTTGGAACTTTTGTATTCAACCTTTAGTGCAAGGGTGCTCCCTCAAATAGAGACACACATAATATCAGTTTAAGACTATCATGAAAGTACAGCTTAATTTCAGTACAGACTGACAAAAGGAGTGGTCTTGTCTTCAGTTCCCTCCTCCTCACTCCACATGCCCTCCACTTCCACAAGGCCAGAACTAAGGCTTTTATTGCCTCTGCTTGAAAATATGAATTTTAACTTCAGGCTACTCATCTTTGGTTCACTGCCCAGCCCCACAAAAAACCCCTAGATATTAGCAGAGATACATGAACCCAGAGAGCCAACACTACCAGTGAGGAAGCAGAATGCCTTCAAATTACAGGACCAAGTATTAGGTCACCATTTCCACTGGCTCCACAAGTATTTGCCAATGGAACCAACTATCTTAATACCACATCAGACAGGGCTTTCTCAAGCGACAAGAACAGTCTAATTTCAAAAGCCTGTATTTTAAAGTCAGTTGTAGAATATTAAACAAGATAAATGAATCACTTGCTGGGAAAGTCCAATAAAACTACATGACAAAAAACCTAAAAGGACCATCAAATAGCTTAAATAATTTAGATGTCAGAAGAATTTATGGTATTATGAGAAGATTTACCTTTAGAGTGAAAAGAAATGAGACAGTCACATAAAGGCCAATTTTCTACTGGCTCGTTCAAGATAACATCCTCTTCAAATATTACCACAGTTATATACTTAAACATGGAGAGGCGTTCAAGAATTTCTTTCATTGGTTTGGACTTTGATTTCTTAGCCATTGAACAAATCCCAACTGCAATTTGTCTTTCCGGAGGCTGAAAAGGAGGCAGGGGGGAAGGCAAAGTAATTATTATGTTTTCTCAGGACACGACAGGGTTTTAGCAGTACAACACTCTAGCAGATATTTTGGGTTAAAATTCACGTGCTACCTTTAATTTAGTATTTAATCAGGTAAATTGCTAGCAGATAACAAAATGCAGCATGACAGCATATCACACTGCCCCTTTATGAAAAATGACTCAAAAATGAAACTGTTTAATAGCCCTACACTACTTTTTGTGAGTATTGTACCAGGAAAAAATAGACACGATCAAAATCTAAGGCACAAATGTCAAATCTTAACAAAATCATACTTATGGCTTACTCTAAAATTAACTAGCAATGAATTTTTTAACTATGTAATTTTTCTGCATTTACATAATAGTCACAAGGCTTCTCACCACCTAATATTACAAGTGAATTATGAAAAGGAAAACCAGTAAAGCAGAAAATAACATTCTAGATTTCTGAACTATTTAGTGCATAAACAGTTTCACCTTTCTTTGTAATACCCTGTATTTACCTTCACGTTAAACCTTCAATAATTTCATTCCCCCAGGGGTATTCCCAAAGGCAAAAGCCAACCTACCTCTGTTTAAAATAAGCAAACACAAAAACCACAGAACAATCCTTCAATTCAACTTACTGCTTTTTTAAAACACAGCCAGTTACCTTCCCTTGCTAAAACAGACTAACTGAACTGAGCTGTCTGAGCTACTAATTTCTGCACTTCTGAGTTACTTTCAATGATGGAAGTGGTTTAGCAATTCTGTCTTGCATTTAAATTTTCCAGGCATGTTTACAATCAGTGAAAATTCCATCTGACTATTCCCTAAAGTGAAATGTTGCAGATTAAAAGAACAAGCAAAATACAGTGAAAAAAATGACATGACAATTCATGCATAATAAAATTAAGAGTTTGTCTTAAACTAAAATTGATAAGCACAGCGCTAAAATGCAATTGAGAACATTCTGTGAGGAAAATAAACTAAGGTGTAATTTAAGATTAACTTAGCATGCACTTTCTATACACTAAGACAAGGAAAAACAAAATAAAACATTAAAAGTAATTGCAAAGCAGTAGACAACACACAAAAGAAAAATTCTCAATCTTTTTGGTACCAATTGTTCAAATAAATAAAATGGAGGGTTACGTCACCAAGTCCATTCCCAGAATTCAAATCAAGTCTGCAAAGGCACATCAACCTCATTTGCCCTGAAACTCTGTATTAAAATTAAGCACATCTTGATTTTATACACTGTTCAAGATATACTTAATTTTCAAGTGTGCTCTATTTCCAAACATTACTGACAGGTCATTATCTGAATATGAACAATTTCTCAATTTACAACACCATTTCAATATTAAACTTATGTGTGCTTATGCCATTTCAATGAAAAACAATGCTAGAGAACATACAGAGCAGCACACGGGTGCCCCTACAGTACATACAGAGTCATACTCTTCCTCTTCTTCTTCTCCATGGTCATAGAAGTGTTCATAATCTGTCGATCTGGCTGAATCCAGCAATCCTTCTCCATCCTCCCCGCCCACGAAGAACCTAGGAGGATCATTCTCCGTCGCATTAACAGACATGGTTACAGGATCTACAGAGATCTATGTGGAAACTGCAGCCAGCCTGGCAGCTGAGACACTGGGCATGTTTCCCGCTGACCCGGGAACACCAAAGTCCTGCTCCTCGGCGCTGCTTGTGCGTTGTTGCCACTGTGATCACGTTGTCTGTCAGGCACTGTGTGACTGGTATCATCTGCTCATTATTGGCTGGAGTTGCTGCTTCAAGAAACCCACAATGCGCTGCTGCTTCCCTGAGATGACAGAGCCTACAAGAAGTACACAAACAAAATAAAAGGCACATTTGATAAAGGGACACAAAATAAACGCTTCTGATTTAGAAAGAGTGTTTGGACATTTGCACACCTGTGAGAAAAGCATCAGAAATAAAACCATGCACACTATACACAGTCTACACTTTTACAGGTATGGTTAGAGAAGGGGAATAATTTCAAAATTTTTATTGAGCTGCTGATGCAGAAATTTTGAAAACAGACAATGTCACTCACAGAAGTAAAAACCGGCAAATGAATTTTTTTCCTGACTTAAGAAGGTTAAGGTGCAGAGCATATATTTTAGGTGAAAAATAAAACAAAAATTAAAAATTCTCCAATATTTGCAATATTTAACACCTTACCCCTGTCATCAGCCGTTTCTCCACAGAAGTTTTGTGAACAAATGGCAAAGGCAAACACACAGAAGTGCTAATACAAACTATAAAGCCATGATTAGGGCTATTCCTAAATAGAAAACTAGTCTTTCAAAGCCTGAGTGAATCTTCTCTGTGAAAGCAGAACGGATGTGACAGCTTGATGTTTGCCTCTTTCCAACAAAGCATTGCCTTGTTTCCACCCTGAAAAATTAATAGTTACAGAGATGTACACTAGCACTGCCTTCTGCCAAAAGTACTTCTAACCACTTGTATCAGTGAAGAAAACACATATTGTACCCTTTTAACCTGTCATGTGAAAATAAAATATTGGCAATATAACTCATACACACAGAGACTCAGAGCTCAGAGATTCGTTGTTTTAACTAGGTTAACTATTGCTGTAAGTTGTACATGGCTTTATAACATTAATTATAATACATCACTACTGCTTAGAAAATTAACAAGCTGTTACTTGTTTAGAAGCTTGTCTGATCCAAGGGGTTTAGGTTAAGTTGTTTATTAGTCAGATCATTATGCAAGTGCCATTCAAAAATGATGTCTCAGCAGAACTGAATTTGTCTTTAAATATCGGTCAAAATGACTTTGGCTGTCCTATGAACTAAGTGAAGCAATAATAAATTCCCAGTGGTGATCAACCTCTCAGCTTCCTGGGAAGGAGGATGGTAAACAAAGCAAAAATTGCGCAGAAAGAATCTGTCCTAATTCAGAGGTTAAGTGTGGGTCAGCAACACAGATATTTCAGATCCAGAAGCTGAAACTGAGGTCTAAACACCAGGATCCTGGACTGACAACAGAGCATTAGAAAGATTTATTCCCTAAACCTTTTTGCTGTGTATCTGCTCTCCTTCCATTCTGCTTACAAAAAATTACTTTCACTTAGAATGCAAAACTGCAGCTGTTTGCCCTTCAGCAATAAGAACAAAATGAAATTTCAAACACCTAATTCATATGGCTCCCATGAGAGTTAAGAATTGGGTGTTGAAGCAAATCAGTTCTGTTTATGACAGGGTGAAGAAAGTGAGCTTTCCGAATCCTTTCTCTAGCAAGCTTCAGAAAAGCAGAAGTTATTGCCAACATCTACTGACAACCACAAAATTTTGAAAGGCATTAAAACCATGAAAGACCCCAACACCCAAAAACCCTGGTAAAGCTTGGAAATTAAGTTTAACAGTTCCACTTGTATCAGCTTCCTTCCCACTATCCAAATTCTGTATATTGGAAACAAGTTTCTTAATAACTTTTTAAAACTTGAAGTTTTGTCATAAAGAAGGAAGAACAATGACTTGAATAAGATAAGCAGCAGGTCTTAAAAAGAGCTTTTTAATCTTTCATTCCCCTACCTCTTCCTGTGGTGCACTTTGTGAGAGTTGCAGAAGTTGTGAGCTTTGTGTGCAGTAAATAACTAGTTATTTCATGGGGATCTCTGATACTGCTTGAGTCTCTCTAACCCAAAAGGATTACCTCTCAAAGCAAGCAGAAACCATACAAATAGATTGAAGGGAAAGCACAACATATTTGTCTACAAATGACACAAAGATATAACCTGGCAAGCTTAATTCCCTAACAAACCTAGCTGAGACTCATTGTTCTTCTGCCTTCCGCATTCAGCAATCTGGAGACTGCTGGTGTTATTGGTGGCAAGCACACTCGTGTCAAGTGGTGCTCCACTTGTGCAAGAGAGACTTTGAACAGCCACATAATCTGCCCGTTCCAAGCAAACTATTTTCTGCAAGATTAGCGTTGCTCACCCTTCAGAAGGCGGATAAGTAACTAGACTGCCACTCCATGCTACTGTCACAGGCCCCCGAGTATTCATACAGTTTGTGAAAACAACTCCAAAGACAAAGATCAAGAAGAGATACTGACAATTTTCAGGCTTGTACGCTACTGTATGAACTCACTGAATGGCATAGAAACTGGCATTCTGACAGTGATGGTTACTGGCTTACCTCCCCAACAGCAGATGCTGTAAGCTGCTGTCATTAGCATAAATTTGTGTCAGGATATTTTTAATAAATTAATTACTTTTTAGAATTAATGCTTTCAGAGATGGGAATTAAAATTCCTTACCTCCAAATGCTACAGTAAAAATTGAAATATCCCCTTCTTTCTTGTGGTGCCTGAAATAAAAAGAAACCAAGAAAAGAGGCATGTAAAGAGAAATACTAGAGTAAGAAAGTGACTGCAACTACAATGAGCAATTTCCACAAGTCTCCCCAAACCCAGTTATCTGACCTCTAAAATGCAGTAAGATTGCACTTGAATAAACACACGAGTCTCAAGTTGTACACCAAGAAGAAATAATAAATGGCAGAGCAAGAAGACGGAGTCGCCTTCCTGCTTCAGAAGCTTCTAGTACACGGTACCCCCTGCAGAATTCCATAGTGCTGCCCCTGGAGCAGGGAAGTGTGTTCCCAGCACCATTTTTCTTTATTAAGAAATGAGCAGCAGCAGCAATACAAGGGCAGAGACACTTTACATGAGATCTTCTCGTACTTGGTGCATTAGAACAAGCCTCATCAGACAGTGAAGGTCAAAAGATTACATGCTCACCTCAACCATGAAAGACTGCAACGTAAGCAAGACAAAACACAAAGGTTTGTGCTGGAATATACACTGACCTATTTCCAAAGAGATAGCATTAAGAACTTCTAGGCAACAATCTCCCACCGTGCAATGACCTCTCCAGGTGAAATTAATTAGACCATGTTCTCTTCAAACCTTACACAAGGTTTCTGTTTTGCAGCTCACAGATTTAAAAATCTTCAATAATTTTGAGAAATGCTGTGCTGTTCCTTAAAAAGATTTTCCATCAAATGTATGGCCTGTTCACAACACGGTATGTCATACAAGGACTCCAAGTTCAATGTTCACTCCAGTGCTGCACTACAGACTTTTCTTCTAACAGAACATTTCTGCATTTCCACAGTAATATTCTGAAGGAATTTCACAAGTATATTCTGGAAGAATAAGCCAAAACACAGTCCTCTCTAAGTGTTAACAGATTTACCCACAGTTCTTCTGTCCCCGTTGCACATGTTTCAGCAGCTCAGGAATCCAGCTCTGGTGTTTCCCATATTTACTCAGACCATAAAGATTAGCATTCCAGTAACTGTCAGCAACAAATCAGCTCAACACAGCAGCAGTGGTCTGAACAATCATGACAAAGGAGCTCGAAGTTTTAACAGCCATGCTTTGAATACCAATAAAAATACATACAACTCCTGCACAAACAAAAGCATTTTACAAGGTTTTCTTCTGTGTCTCTACAGCCATCAGAAGAAAAAGCATACACTGCCTCTACTGCAAACTAATGGAAACTAAGGGAACAAAACTAGAGTAAAAATACTTCTCATCTGTTATTTCAAGAAAAAAACCCCAGTACATCATACATTAAATAGCTATAAAACATTTCTAATTCACCAACCATTCAGGAAAACAACTTTTAAAAATGCCATTATATCATAAGAACTACGGAACACTTAGTCACATTTACACTGTGGAATGTAACAAACTGGTAACAGTACAAGAATCGTTAAGTGTTGCTCATCTGTTACATGATTCTGCAGATATAAGAGTAAGAAAACAGGCTACTCCCCTGCACCTTACCCCCATATTGCTCCTTTTAAAGTTTCATTTTTTATCTCTGTAGGCACATTTCAACTGCATCTCTTACCAGCTTTCTCCAATTTAAATTAAACCATTAAAACCCAAATAATGTTAATAGCAATTTTTTCAGGTAGTCTCAAGTGAGTTGAAAAAAAGTTTTCAACATCTTCCTGCTAGAACCATTACAGCTAACATTTTCATTAATATATTTAACAGCAAGAGTGCTTGCCTCACCACTGCTGAGGCATTTCACTCATTTTAAAATTCCAATTCTGCAACGTGATTTATGGTGTAACAAGCCACCAATGACAGCCAGGTTTGTTGGGCTGCTGGTGGAGCAGAAAGTGACAGGGCAAGGGGGAAGCAGAGGGGAGACAGGAAGAAGAAAGAACCAGTGGTCAGAGCTGACAGCACCAACTGCAATCCCAAGCGCTCTCCATGGATGTGTGTAGGAAAATGCACCAGGCCTGTGGATTTCTTAACAGAGCAAAAGGAATCTGACCTTGGCCATTGCTGCTGTGTAG
>JAWWTY010000088.1:11914024-11924818 GCA_035222235.1 Margarornis squamiger
GGGCGCCACAAAAGTCGAGGGTCGCCGCCGGGCCCGTCGCTGCGGTTGCGCCGGCGGCGAAGCGGCCTCCCCGTCCCCGCCACAGCGGTACCTGTGCTTTGGAGCAGGTGCGTTGCCGGGGGGTGCGGCGGGGCCCGGGCCGTGTCCCGGCGGCGGGGGCGGCCGTGGCGAGCGGGGCGGGGGGAAAGGCGGCGGGCAGCAAAAAGGTCTCGTCGGCGCCGCTCCGCGCATGCGCCGGAGCCGGTGTTGGGGGGGCGGTGTGCTCCCGGGGGACGCACGGCGGCGCGGCGTGCCCCGCGCGGGGCGTGCTGGGAGATGTAGTCCCGCCGCAGCGCATTCCCAGCGGGAATCGCATCCCGGAAGGAATCGCATCCCGGAGTTCCGCGCTGCCCTCAGACCCGCCCGGCCACTCACGCCCCTCAGGCAACCCAGCCCTCGGGCAGGCTCGTACGGGCTGGAGGAGAGCCTATCTGAACAGAGGTTTAGATGAGATAGGAGGGAGGAATCCTTCCCTGAGGCCCTGGCACGGATTCCTTGGAGAAGCTGTGGATGCTCCATCCCCGGGAGCGTCCAAGGCCAGGCTGGACGGGGCTCTGAGCAGCCTGGGACAGTGAGAGCTCTTTGGGGTCCCTTCCAGCCCGACCCATCCTGTGCTTCCCGAATCCAGGGGGAATTCCCATTTCTGGCAGGAGCTGCAGGCAGAGGGAGGGGAACGAGTGGAAAACTGGGCTAAAGGAACAGTTTTGCAGTCAGGATTGTGGTTGTGTGCCAGAAAATAATGGGCATTAGAGGGTCCCATAGGTGAGTGTGAGCAAGAGGGGCTGGTTGGGCCAAGACACCAAAAAGGGCTCGGGTTTATTTGGGCATTTCTTTCTCTTTGCCAAAACGCCTCCCTTAAAGTCTTTAAATCCTTTTCTGGCTTCAGAGGTACTAAGAACTGATTGCTGATCCTATGTCTTTGATTTTCAGACTACCAGATACATTACAAGTATTGACAGACACAGCATAATAATTATCTGAATAGGTAACAAACCCAGAAGGGTTTATATTTCTCTGTCTTCAGGGCTGTTTTGTCTGTTTGTTTGTTTTAAAGACTGGGTTGAACAAAGTAAACTAGGTATTGGGGGGGAAGGTTAGGGAAACAAGAAACTAAACATCCAGGAAGGAAGCTCCTATAATGTTGTCCTCTTAGGCAGCAATCCAGCAGACTGTTGAAGCACTTGAGAGTTTGCTGGATCAGGATCCTACTAAATTAATGTATATGGATATTACATAATGCATTTCTTTCTTCATTGTCTTCCCTAAGCTCTTCCAAACTCTGATAGCAGAAACTACAATTGCAGGAACGAGGATGGGGCTTCTGTTCAGCTGAAGGATCTGCCCTGGTCCTGCTCAGGTGTATCTTGTTAAAATCAGGAACTTTTTACTACATGGAGAATGTTCACTGTTTTGGGCAAGAGTTCCAAAGTACTGGAAGAATAAAGATTGTTCTGTTACATCTTTTCTTGCCAGGTTTGAAAGTCTGTGTCAAGCCAGACCAGTCTGTGCTTAAGTGACAAGTCATACCTGGCTAGTTTTGACTTGTTACCCTGCACAGGTAACTTTAAGTGCAGGACTGGCCTTCAGGAAAGCCCTGAATGAAACCTGAATGCTTACACTTGGCAGCTGGGGTATTTTAATTGCCCTTCGACAGTGCTCTTTCACTGCCAGAAATACCAGTTAATTCACTGCTTTGAAACAACAGAAACATGAATTTATTTTGCAGCAGCCTCACCTTCCTTTCTGCTGTTAGTTATCCAATTTACCAACCCAGTGGGTTGGTTTGGCTTGTGCTATCATATGTAAATTTGCAGGAAACTGCTGTGTTCTGGCTCCTCTTCCCTGTTCTGAAACACCCTCTTTCCTCACAGGCAGGATCGTGGTGGCAAAAAGTGCATCTCTGCTGGTTCTCTCAGGTATTAAAGTTTTACTGTAAAACACTAATGTTCCATGAAAACAGACTTGGCTGGATTTGAAAGCCAGCTCTAGGTTGTACGAAGTGAATTATTCAGTGAGGCAAAGGTCTTGTCACATTTGGAACATGAAGTTCCTGGCATGCACTTGCCATTGATAACACAACAGTGCTTAGCCCAGCCGTATATGTGGAATATGTTATTCTGTAAATAACATACAGCATGTTATTTTGTGGGAGGAATGGGGTAAATAAAAGCAAGCATAAACACTCCTAATAGCTCTTCTGCCTCCTTCCCACCACCAGCATAGGTAGGTGAGTCTATAAATTGAACAATAGCCATCTTGTCTTACACATTTGGCTTTCAAAGAGCATCACTGCACAGTGAAATCACATGCATTCCAGAGTGACTGGATATGACTGGATACTGTCACTTCCCTACAATTGTATGCCACTTAGCAGGTATGGTAGACAAACTAATTACTCTTTTTAGCAGGCTGTGTGTTGTAACAGTCCAACACTGGGACATTGGCAGGATATTTTTTATTTTTTGCTTAATGCTGTGGATAAACAGCATTCACTATGAAACAAGGACATAGCAGACTCCAAGCCTAGTCCTGCTCCTGCAAACACCGATGAGAGCAGGATCAAACTGCAGGTTCATGCACGTTTGTTGCTGCTGGAGCAGATTTGGGGGAAAAAAAATAAAATCACTGACATCATGTAGAGCCTGCATGAATAATAACAGAGCCTCCCTGTGAGTATTTGTGATTTTCATTAATAGCTAATTATTTTGATGCTACTCTTGCTAAACCCAAACTTTCCGTGTATCAATGACCCATTTTACTAATGATATTTCAGCTTATTAATGTGATCAGGGAAGTCAGCCTGTGTCAAGGAATGAATTATTACCTCCCATGCAGGGTCTGATTTGGAACTTCAGAATCTAATTGTCGGATGAGTTAGTGAACAAAATACATTTCTGTCAGTTTCTGTTTGGGAAGTTGGTGTTTTTTCCTGTTTGCCTATGTGGGTTTTTTCAACTAAGGTGGATTTTTGGACGCATCCAATCCCCAGCACACCTGCATTTGAGGGCTATCCAAATGATCAAGAATGAGAATAGTTTCCTTACCTCTGGTCTTATTTCCCTCCCCAGTCCAATGAATATAGTAGAAGTCCCCCTTGTGTGGAATTTTTATAGTTTGATAAAAACAGCTCTGCTTAGAACAAAATTAGTGTTTCAAGCAGTGATCCTTATTGCTCACGCTGAAAGCTTGGGGGTATCAAGGGCAACGCAGTGGATGGTGTGTCCTCTGAGGGGCTACATTCCCAGGATGCCTCTGAGCTACAAAGAAATCAGTGAAGACCGAAGATATGCTCCTCTGGCAGTGGCTCCACCTAATAAGTTCTGTGCGTTTTGTTCAGATTGGCCATGGTCCGTAGTGGAAAAAGTGGTGGGCTCCACCTGAAGCAGATTGCATACTACAAGCGAACAGGGGCGTATCATCCCACAACACTGTCAAGTGAAAGAAGTGGAATCAGGAGAGCAGCCAAAAAATTCATTTTCAAAGGTAAAAATTTTTTCTCAGATTACTCTGAAAATAGAGATTTAAATGAAGATTTGCTGATAAGAAGAAAAAAAAAAAAGTGGAGTCTTACTCTGTAACATTCTCTGTTGTTTTTATTATATGTTCTCTATGAAACAAATGCTCTGTGTGTCCCTGGTTAATGTGTAACAGGAGGTTTATAGAAATGTAAGGTCAATCTGCCTCAGTCCATCCCAAGAGGGATTTATGTGTCTGTCTAAGAGCCAAACCTTTTTCTGTGTACTGCAGAAATGTGTAGCCATTGCAATCCATAATTCAAAGGATTACAGAAGGGGAAATCTGGATCTGCAGCTGTAGACAAGGAATGCCCCACCTGTCTGGAGCATGCTGTGTATGGCTGGGCAAAAGTGCAAGGACGACTTTGCCATCCATCGCCTAAGAGGCTCCATGCCCTTCCCAGCTTTATGGAGACCCTGTGAGGAGATATGAGTGCCTTTGTAGTGTGCTGTTTTCTCTCAGTCCCATCAAACCTGCCAGCTCCGTGTAGAGGGAAGGCAGGGAGGAGTTAAAACTGTGACTTGCAGTGTCAGGTTGCTGGCAGGCACACAACAACTTCTCAGACAACAAAGTCTCAACACTCCTACCTCCCCTTTCCACCCTTGTGTTTCAGCCAGACTTCCTGTGGGATTGTTGTTTGCATTCTGACCTGCCCTTGTAGCCCCTCATGTCCACATTGATGAGCATAGGTGAACTAATGCCTCTTCGGAGGAAATAATTAAAGTGTTTGTAAACAAAAAGCTGCATTTTCATTGAAGTGAATTGAAGTTATTGTAATCAATTCTGTTCCAAATCGTGCCCAGGAGTTTAGTAAACTAAATGAAAGACAAAGCACTTGCATATAATTTGATGGTACTTTTCTTCTTTCAGAAAATAAATTGTTCTATGTTGGAAAAGACAGAAAACAAATGCGCCTGGTAATTTTTTCAGATGAAGAGAAGAAAAAGGTGCTCGAGAAATGCCACAAAAATGCTGCTGGTGCTCATCATGGCATATCAAGGACACTGACTTTGGTGGAGTCTAATTACTACTGGACCTCTGTAACAAATGATGTCAAGCAATGGGTATGGTCTCATAGCTACAGGATCATTTTTTATGTGGCCTTTCAGTTCCATTTTGTAGTCCTGGGGCTCTAGTTCAGCAAATGCCTGGACTGCTTCACCATGAGCTCACAGTCACACTGCACATGGTCGTCCTGGCAGTGTGTGGTGTTTCCTTTTTACCCCTTTGCTACTGACCACGTGGGTTTCACACTTCTGTGTGTGGTGCTGGGGAGCCACAATGCCTTTCAGCAGGCAAGGCAGATCCCTTGGAGGGTGGTTTGTTCTCTGGCAAGGACTCTGGCATATCTTTGTTAGGATGCAATGTCCCATCCCCAGGGTTTGTGGCTGGAGTAGCTGCTAAGCAGATAAGACCACGAAAATGGTGTCTCTGCCTTTCAATTAGGTGTGTTCAGGAAACAGTTAAACAAATCACTGCTTGGGAAAGTTCCTTCTTCTCCTTCACCCAAAGATACACGGACAGGATCCCTTGGCAGGGTTCGATCCTTCAGGGAACTGTATGTAAATGTCCTTTAAGGCCAAATTGCTGTTGCTATCACCTTGTGGCATCACCTGGATAGTTTGGATTCACGTGCAACTGTAACATGAACTGATAATGAGTCTGCGCCTTCAGCTCAGACTGAGCAAAGGAACTCTGTCATGTAGATAAAGCTGATCCATGTTATGCAGGGAAAATTATGTATATGCCAGTGTTTTCCAGCTGCAGCACATGTAGATGAACCAAAAGCAGAATGATTGGGACTTTCTCTCAATTCCAGCTGCTTCATGCTTCCTTTAGTATTTACAGATGGTAATGGATTTTAAAATTTATACTGTGGACTTGAAAGAGCACAGTGCTTTCAGGATGGAGAGAGTTCAGCTATGACTTCCCACGCATGCCCTTCTCCTGGCCTTCACTATTGTTTGGTTTTATTTTGGTTGTATGCTGGGGTTGAAAAATATAAGGGTAAAACACTGTGGGAAAGGTGATCAAATGAATTTGTTTTGCTTTGCCTTACCTGACTAATTTGCAGAGGAATCATGGACATCTGTGATTCTGATGATTGTCTTAAACCTTCACCTTTGGTTTTTATTGATAGCATCTTCTCTGATGTTTTCTCTAGGTGTATGCTTGCCAGCACTGCCAAGTGTCAAAGAACACAAACACCACTGTGCCCAAAATACACCCGATCAAAGCAGAGGACCCATGGACAGCAGTCACTATAGAGCTAGTGGGACCTTTTAGTGTTACCAACAGAAGTCACAAATACATCATAATTATGACAGATTTGTTTACAAGATGGACTGTTATCTTACCACTGCATGACATTTCAGCAGCTGAAATTGCTAAGGCAATCATAAATGTGTTTTTCTTATATGGGCCACCTCAGAAAATGCCTATTGATCAAGGGAAGGAGCTTGTTTATCAGGTAAATATTTACATGGCTGGTTAATCTTCTTTTCCCAAGAGAATGTAAATTTTCCTCTATGTTAGCTTTGAATTTTAGATCATTCTTGAGCAAGACTTTATTATTTTCTTCAAATGAAAAATTTAAAAACGAAGTTAGCACATAGAGAAAATGACAAACCGATTATTTACAATTGTAATATTTTGCAGCGTTTCCCACGGCTTTGTTCTTTGGAGAAAGAACAAATCAAAATTATTTCCTGGCATTCATAGTCAGGTTTTGTCACTGCTTTGAGCTAGCAGAAGCTTTTACATGCCAGTGTGCTGTATTTCATTTATGCAAATTGTCCAGTAAAGCAATAGCTAAGGGTGGTTCTGACACTGGCCTACAATGATTATGAAGAGCTTATCACACTTTAATCCTCTTGGAGATGGTAAAACCATCAGACTGTGATACAGAGGAAATGACAGATCAAGTTAATGGCAGAACTGTGGTTAGAAACCATCGATTACTGGTTCCTAAGCCACACTTACTCCTTTATCTCTCACTCACAATCCTGGAGTGTTTGGTGCCAATGCTTATGTAAGACTTTACTCAGTCATCATCATATAAACAAGAGGGGTGAAAAACAGTTTGTTTACTTGAAATGGGATAAAGAAGAGGGGAAATGTTCACTAATTGTGTTCTTTTTCCTTTGAAGATAAATGAAGAACTGTTTGCACTGTTTGGAATGAAGCAAGTTGTATTGTCTTATCCTCAGACAGATCATGTAAACGAAAGAATGTCCAAGACAATCAAAGCTTTCCTTAACAAGTATTGCATTGACCACCCAAATGATTGGGATGAACATTTGTCTGCTATTGCCTATGCTTTCAATTTGACCAATTTGGTATGTGAAGGTTCTTCCTCTTTTGACTGAAGTCGCCCCAAAATGTCTGCAAAGCTGTATGCTAAATTTGCTTGCTTTTGGTCCCCATTTAAATAGGAGCCAGATCAAAACACCCCATATTTCCAAATGTTTAATCGTAACCCACATATTGTTGAGCCAATGAATATATGTGTGGAAGGAGAATACAGTATGTTTGCCAAAATATTTGAAGCCACTAAAAAAGTCAGTCAAGCACTGGATGAGGAGAGAACCTCAGATTGCCAGGTAAATGTTATGTACTCAAATTTTACTGGTAGGAAGACTGAAGATAAAAAAGATGGAAAGGCTTGAAGCATAAAGTATAACTGACCTTTTAAAGCAATGTGGGGGTTTGTGCAGTGGTTTTTAGTTTGTTTTCCTTCCCCTGTGATCCCTATATTTCAGTGTAACAAATCTCATATATACTTGGAAGGAGTAACCTTAAAAGAGATCTGTTGTCAAAAGTTTACGACTTCTGACTCAGAGGGCTGTGTATCTACAGAACCTGAAAACTGTTGCCTCTGGACTGTTGATTTATGAAGATGAAATCAATTTCTTCATAACTCTTCAGCCCTTCGGGATTATGAACTGTACACATCCAAAACAACTCTATGTTATGTTTATGCACTGTTAACCAATGCTATGAAAATGCGTGATTCCTGTTGGAGAGAAGAAAATATGACTCATATGTGTCCTTTCTGCAGGTGGAGAAAAACACTTCAGATGAACAAAAAATCAGAAACAAAATCACAGTCAAAAGGAAGCCAAAGCAATTAAATACCCTTAGACTTAAAGTTGGTCATGAAGTCCTCAGGCAGAGGAAAAACTGGTGGAAAGATGGTCGTTTCCAGTCGGAATGGGTTGGTCCTTGCATTATAGATTATATCACTGATAATGGCTGTGCAATATTAAGAGATGCCACAGGATCCAGGTTGAAAAGGCCCATCAAAATGTCTCACCTCAAGCCATATGTAAGAGGATCCAGTGAAAAAGGTTTGTGTATATATATGTAATTATTTTTTTAATTTATATTTTTTTGTATGTAAGAAAGGTTGGTTTTTTGTTTTGTTTGTTCTTAACTTCTCTGCCACACCATGGTGTTAGGCTATGAGAATGAACAAGTATCATTTGCTCACCAGTGGAAATTAAATTAACGCTGCATAATAATGTAATAACTAGTTTCAGAAGGGAGAACAGTGAGAGTGAGTGATGTCAAACCTATGCAGAGCATGGAACAGAGCTAATGAATCATGTCTGAAGTCTTTTTAAAAATAGCCTCAATTAAAGTTGCTTCTAATCTCTGCTCTGGCTCCTTTCATCCTGGCTGGTGAAAACATGCTGAACTGTGTTCAAGGAGCATTTTCTGACTCTGTTTCTCTTTTGGTCTAGACAGAAATGACATTAATTGGTTTTTTTTGGGGTTTTTTTTTGTTTGTTTAGCCTGACTAGTGCAGATGGTACATGTTTGGACTTTTTCTTTTTTTTTCCCCAACATCAGCATGTCTTCTAAAGCCTTAAAGTAGAAAGACTACATCAGAGAACTTAACTTTTGAGTTCTTAATTTTAAATCGTATTACTCAAGATGTAAATATGTTTCTCTTACCAGAGCAAATAAAATTGTCCTCCTCTTGCAGCAGGACAGCTAGACATTCCCAAAGATTTGGGTAAGCCACTGCCACTCTCGGTGTTAGACATTCAGTGTGTCCTTTTGCAAGGCTACCCATGTTAACCAAACTGTGGCAGCTGTTTCTTTTCTGTTCATGCTGCCTTTAAGTCACCACAGGCATTTGGAGGAAAGCAAGTACTCGGTGTTCAGGAGACTTCTGTCACAGAACAAGCTGCTTCTCACATCAGGGTTCTTGAAAAACAGAACAATTCTCACCCCATCGGTTAAGCTTTGGTTCTGGAAAATATATAACTTACATTGAGATCCTTCTATTGTTCCATCACCTTTTAAAGCTAGAGATTTCCAAAGCTGAAACTAATTCTGGAATTTGATATAAAAGCTGATATTTATGTCAATTGTCAGTTAAAGATTTCATAACCAAGATACTGATTTCATGTCACATTTCCAGGCCACTGCTTTCTCTTGGACAATCACTCTGTGCCTTCCAATTCCTCATTAAATTGCTGATGCATGAGGAGGGAGTCACAGGGGTGTATGTCAGGCATGCAGATAACATACAGCTACTGCAATAACTTTGATAAACCGTGTCACTGTATAAAAAGTAGTTGTCTGTTTTATCAGAACCTGATATATTTAAAGTGACTGTCCTGGTTTTGTCTGGGATAGAGTTTGGTTTCCCTTTCTTTCTTTTTTTTTTTTTTTCTTACTTTTTATGCTTAAAAAAGCCTGTTGTGTTGCATTGAGATTTCCCAGCAAGAGCTTGGAGAAACCACATTTCTCTGAGTGCATGCACAAGGTGAAAGAATTTGCATGTCCATTCCTTTAAGGTATTAGTTCAGTAGGTGACTATGACAAATGTCAATTTAGTCATTGACCTAATTAAGAAAAGCCCTTGATATGGATATTTGCAAGCATTTTGTGGATGTAATAAGATGGCAGACACTTGATGCTCAATGAATTTAGGAAATTCACGTTATCAGTCGGCTTTGAATCAAACATTTTTCTCCTCTTGTGGAAATTGTTTCAAAAAGAAAGTTAACACCTCATTAATGTTTGAAGTGTGACTTGAAGGATCTGATCTAATGGCTGCTTTTCTTTTACAGACAACCATTACTTTCTACAGGGTGCAGTAGTTGTTGACCACGACTATACTGGCTTATCTGAAAGATCCAATAATTCAAGCCAACCAGACTCTGTTGCTGAAGGGGAAATAAATGTCTACACTAGAGGTGTCATGTCTGCTGTACAAATTTCACCTCCAGCCTGCAAAGACCAAGATTCAACAGATGGTAAACTCGAGTCTGAGCTGAGAGAAGATCATTGCATTGAATCAAGCACAGCAAAGCCAGAGCAATGGCCTTCACCTTGTTGGACACTTCAGACCAAGATAGAGGATACTTAAGCACAGTCTTGTATCACATTTTGTGGCAGACTGAAAAAAAATGTAATAGCTCCAAATTCCTTAGCCAAATCCACTTTACTACTTTATGAACATGAGAGTGCTGCAGGTGCCCACTGGCTAATTTGCATGGGCCGTAAGAAGGAAATTTGGTGTTACCAAAAACAGACACAACCTAGTAAAAGCACAAGTTTTCATCATGTATTTGAACTTCAGATTTTGTTGGTAGAATGGCAGTGTGGCCATGCCTTACTGTTATCCTCTCAGGACAAAAAGCCTCATTTTACTGTAATGACTTATTTCACTAATCCTTAGATGACTCGTTTCAGATGTGCAGAGATACTGTGGGATGAATATAACCTAAGCAACTTGGTGTAAGTTTTGCCTCCACTGTGGAGAAGCTCATGTCTTCCTGTTGCACAACAGTTTTCTATTCTTTCTGGGAAGCTGCAAAGTCTGTCTTTTACAACTTCTAATTTCTAGTTTAACACACAACAATAAAGCTGCTGAAATGAAGTATGTGTAATGTTCTGTGCACGAAATAGGGAGCCCTTCAGCTGCTCCCCAGACATCAAAACTCTGCTAGGGTGAGCAATTTTAATATTTCAGGCATGCAGAAAAATCTTAAGAGAATTCAGTATTCCTTTGTGCTTTTTTCACAGGCTTTTGCAAATGTGGCTTTCCATTACATTTACATTTTTACTGTGCCTGTACAGGTTTGGAGATTTCCACTGACAGTGAGCTAGGAAGGGTGAAGCACTGGTATTAACCTCTTCTCTGATTTCCTTGAGTAAGTTGTTACTGGTCTGGACTTCCTGCTGAGAAAACTCTTTTTCAAAGTCAGCTGAACAGGAATT
>JAWWTY010000088.1:11924918-11947433 GCA_035222235.1 Margarornis squamiger
ATAGGGGACTGACACAAAGAGGAAGGAAACTATCAGAAAACTAAATTGATAAATTCAGCTGTTTCTATCCAATACTGTGGAAGATTTGCTTATCTTGCTCTCTGAATGTGTCTTATCTCTGCTGCTGAATGTCGTGTGACTTGTAACACAGGTGGAGGAAAGTACTATTTATTACGAGTTTCCAGTTAACCCTTGGCAATAAGAGTGGTCCTCAAGGCTGATTAGGGACTTAAATCACGCAGAAATTCATACCTACTGTACAGGATCTCTGATATCATGGGATGCAGCTGTGTGAGAAAAGATCTCAGCATCATGACAGGATCCTTTCTTAAAATTCAAATGACTGCTCTGGTGCTGTTAGAGCTACACTGGAGAGAAAGAAAATGCTGCAGAGAGATGGGAATGGGCAAACAAAAAATCATTCAAAGGTACCATGTAATGCTGGTCATTCAAGGCTTCCTGCTACTTTTGATCTACTGCATCAACAAGCAGGCATTAGTCCCATCAGTGCACATTCTCTGCATGTGGGAGGCTCGCTGAAATAATATACAGGGGTTTCAAGTTATTGACATGAAAAACAGTCAAAGGAAGCTGAAAAAAAAAAAAAGCCCTACCAGGAAATGTGAGACATCACAAGCAGCACAGAGTGCCTGGCAGGGCTGGTGTTTGTGACTGCAGTGAGGTGAGATCTGCCCACTCCTGGTTTGCATTTTAACCTACTTAGATAAACACACAAATGTCCTTCTGTACTCTTTTTTTACAGGGCAAACAGGTTTGATTTGAGATAGGACAATAACAAAAGACTATTTAATAACAGAACTCTCAGAAATTCTGTTTGTGCCCCCTCCTGGCAAGTTGTTTAGGGGGGAGGAATAGAGGGGAGAAACACATGAAAGAAAGTGCAGATTTCCTCATGCATCCCAGTGCAGAGCTGTGATCGTTTATCCTTTGGGTATGCCAAAAGCACTAATTACCATCTCAGAGCTTGATGAAAAACACTGTAAAAAGCATCTCCTAGTGAAAAAAACTGTACTGACCCTCAAGACTATTTTACTGTGGAATGAAGACTTTTCACCTCTTGCTGGAATACTTCCTGAACTTTTGTCTACCATTTGCCCACTCTCTGTTAAGGTGTTCCTGCTTTTCAGCTACAGGCATTTTAAAATTTTTGTGCTCCTTCTCCCTGGAACTGAATGTTCCCTGCAGGAGGGTACCAGTGAGTCACGATATGCTTTTCAGAGCAAGCAGTTACCAAATCTGGAAATACCACTTTTCAGAACTGGATAAGTGCCTTTTTCTCATTTGCTCAATTTGCTTTGGTGCAACATAATCTTGTCAATGGCCTTCTGCAACAGGCATCATTACTGTAATGACCTAGCATCAAAATCACTGCACAGTAACCCTCTTGGTGCTTTCAAATGGAATTTTTGGGGGACTGCAGCGAAATGGGTATGTTCACTTAATTTAATTGGCTTCTTGAAAATAAAACCCATGATGCATAGATTATCACTAGGTGGTGAACAATCAGCAAGGCACGTCAAACAGCTGCCATTGTATGGGGGCCTGGGAGGATGGGTGCTCACCTGTGAATTCAACAGAGGGAAATGCCATGTCAGAAGGCCCCAGACCCGACACTTCTTTAAACTAGAAGGCTAAAATTTACACAAACAAGATTTGGCAGTGTCTTCAGGAAATGGATACTGCACTCTTCTGCATGTATTAGAAGATGTGATGGCCTGCTGTTTACATCTTGTTAATCAAACTGTGTAGAAATTTGGAATGAAGACCAGTATACCAAAAGCTTTAATTTGAGGGGGAAGGCTCTTCCAAACAGAAGTAACCAGAGAGTTACTTAATTTTAAAACATTTGGTGCAGGAGCAGTTAATCCTGAGGGATACATTCCCCAGTCAGCTCTCCCCTCTCCTCTCAGCCTGTACATAGATGAAAGGATCTGCAGCAACCTCAATGCACTGATAGGAGAAATAGGTATGCCAATAAATAGGGCGTGTTGGAAACACAGCATTCCCACTCTGCCAGGCTGAGCTGCCCCGCCACAGACTCCCAGTGCAGTGAACTGCAGATCACTTGGACACAGCATTCTGTAATGGTACATTTCCATGTGCCAGTCCTTACTGGCGTGGTCCTTTGCTGGGTGCTTGACAAGAATCTCTAAACTTTCATCAGCAGAGTGTTCAGAGCTGTGGCTGGTGGCAAGCACCAGTGCCTTGAATATATAAAGTGATACCTAAGTAAGTGGGTTAAAAGGGAATAAATCAGATTTCACAAATTCAGTGCTTAAAATTCCTTGATTATTTTTGACAACTGATGCCTTTGATCTCCTTATGTCTCACTTCCCCCCTCGGCACAGAGAGAGTAGCACCATCTCAGTTTCCAGACAAGCTGAAAAAAACCCCATACTCATTACTCTTCACCAAGATGGCAGGCACAGTGATGAAAGCACCAATAAAAAAGTCCTTAAGAAAATGAGTTCTATATTTTGTGCAGAATTTCAATGCAGTAAATAATACATGTGGTTCCACACCAGACTGATGTTGAATGTCTGCCTAGTCAGATACATCATCCATCACCTCCCGCAGATTAAAGACCAAGGGAAAGGAGAGCAGCGTGCATAGTCATGGCATTATGCTGGCAAGTTTAATTTTTATTTTTTTCCCAGAGTCTTAAATTCCGTGTGTTGGACTCCACAGGGAGACGTCAGGGATTTATTCATCCTGGCTTTCCCTGCCGGCAGTCACACGGTGGCAGCCTCAGCCTGTCCCTGCGGGGACCGCAGGAGATGCTCGTGCAGCAGGTGGTTCATCCCACAGCTCCCACCTGTGGCCAACTTTCAGGACAGCTTTTCGTCTTCCTGAGAACTGGGCACCTTGCAGGACTCGTCTGCTGTGAGCAGGATCTCTCATTCTCTCTGGGGAAAGGCCATGCCTCCAGTTCCTTAGGCACACCTGAGAGCCAGCTCGAGGAAACGTGGCAGAATTGTGGGACTCAGCCCTTCTCACTGCAACTAATTTTCTCTTAAGCTGCAGTTTTAGGATGTGCCATGGCTGAAGGAAGACATGGAGAGGGTACCAAAGCACTGAGGATTGCAGTGGCCAGGGCAGGGTCAAAACCTAAATGGTAAATAGCACCCATGTTACCCTCTTATGGCTGCTGCATCCTCTTATGGCTGCTGCTTTATACCCATTCTGCCAAAGTTCTTCCATTCTAATTAAAAATAGGAGAAGACTTAGGTTTCTCATATGTCTCAGAAAAATAAATGTAGTCTGTAATGAATAATAATAATTTCCCTAGTTTGATGAACTATTACCTCTATTTGCTAGGGAAATAATTGTTCCACTGCAACTTTAAAGCAGTATTTTCTCACAGTGCCCCTGAAAAAGATTGCCTGTCCATCACCTGTGTATTTTTTAAAAAAGTTGTACAATGAAATCAGACAGAGCTTCACCCACAGGATGTCGTGCTTCATATGTAAGTAATTTTTAAGAACACTGGTGAAACAGACCTAAAGAAAGGAGCAGTTCAGCAAAGAGCCTTCACAACCTGTAGTATTGAGGAAAACCTAATGCAGCTTCCAAATTGCCATGCAGCTCCCTTGCACCTTTCCAAATATGTGTGTAACAAAGCCAGATGGATGCCCTGTTAGGTTTTCCAGCCACCATGTCCAGAGACAGAAAGAAGTTTGCAGGTTTTGCTTGGATGAGTAGCTATCACTGGAGATTTTCAATCCTCTACACTGCCAGCTCCCCTCTTTTCTTCTGCCAGTAATGTTTAGCTGCACAGATGAATCTAAATTTTTCACCAGTATTAGGAATTTAAAGAACAGTTACAGTGTAAATGCTATTAACAAATTTTGACAATTCCCAATGGAGAAAAAACATTTTCACTTTTAAGACGTAAAAACCCCAAACAAACAAAAAGCCCCAACAGGTTAAGGCAAATCAGGGTGCTAAAACTATCATCTGTTTGATGATAGTGTATCTGTTTTACATAGAAAATACAGTGGCCTACTTTCAGCTCTAAATTTCAATTGACCTGGATATTTGGTTATGGGTTTCTGTTTTATTGGTACTTTACATGAATCCACACAAACTGTCAGAGACACCATAACATAGTCTTTCAAATTTTAAAGTATGTCCTAATGTGCAATTAAATAATCAAGTTGCTTTTGAATTGCTCAGCAGTGGTGTGCTCCCCACAACTTGGACTGCTCAGACATACATAGTCTTTCAAACGAGTTCCCACATGTGTTTGGCAAGCTAAAGTCCCTTCTCTGTAGCATGACCCAGGCTTAATCCTAATCCTCTGTGGTGTGACAGACATCACTGACCTAAAGGCTCTGACAAAACATAAATAAATCTAGCTTTGGCAAGCAAGAAGCTGTTGCAATTTACCACACTGATCTATAAATCCTCATTAACTCTACAGTGCACTGCTTGATTAGAAAACTACTTAATCAGGATGCTTCCCAAGGAATCAATTTACACCTAATGATACTTGGTGGCAAGGACAGCTGCTTAATCGGGGTTGTAATTCCATTTAATCGGGACACCTTCAGGTGCTGTGGGTGACAACCTGTGCCTTGCAGTTCAGTGCATCATCCTCACAGCGCTTTGCAGTTGCCCCAGCCTGCTGTCCCTTACAGCTCGCTCACAGCAAGGTGCCCAAAATTGCCTGACACTGCCTGCCAGGGGATAGCAGGCACACTCCCATCCCTCCAAAGGACTTCCCTTATGTCAGACCACTTAAAACAGGGGGATGTTTCATACAGGACAACCACAGGGAAAGATGCTTCAGCTACCTATCAGCCTACTTTTAATGGAAGTATTCAGTCCCTACAGTAGCCAAGATTCTCACGTCTTAAAAAGGCTTAAGAAAAGATTAATCAACAATACATGGAATTTCGTATGATGTCTTTTAAATCTTAAAATGTGCAATTACAAACATTAAAAAGCATAGTCTTATCTGGGGTGACTGCTCAAACTAAATTAGGCACATGCACTCTTAAATCCACTAGTTTAGACTGAATAAGCAGTATTCCACATTTAATACAATAAATAATATTAGCACACAGAACCTGCTAGTATGGAGGATGGTCTGGTGGCTTATTAAAACAATGATTCAGAAAGCTTTTGTCTTCCTTTCTACATGAATTTTCTATTGCAGTCTGAAGTCTCTGGTACATTGTTTTCATAAAATGCAGCTTTAATATGAGATAAAGAACATTCCGTGCCTCCAAGCAGGTTCAGATTTCCTGTCACTGTACCCATATGAAATTAGAGCACGTAATTCGAGGTGCTGAAGTTTGATTGCTGCTGGAAAAGTAGCTGGTTGCCTGCCAGTGCAGTTACTAAAAACAACAGGATGGATTGAATTGGAAGGGACCTTAAACATCACCTAACCCAGTGCCCCTGCTGTGGGCAGGGAACCTTCCACTAGACCTGGTTTCTCAGAGCCCCATCCAGCCTGGCCTTGAACACTTCCAGGGATGGAGCATCCACAGCTTCTCTGGGCAGCCTGTTCCAGCGCCTCATCACCCTCTCAATAAAGAATTTCTCCCTAAAATCCAATCTAAACCTCCCTCTTTCAGTTTAAAAACATTACCCCTTGTCCTATCACTATAGCCCTTGGTACAAAGTCTCCGTCTTTCCTATAAGCCCACTTTAAATACTGGAAGTTCCAAAATGAGATCTTTAGGGAGCCGTCTCTTCTCCACTCAACTCCAGCTCTCTTAGCCTTCACAGAGAGGTTCTTCAGCCTCTGATGGTCTTTGTGGCCTCCCCTGGACTTGCTCCACATCCTTCCTATGTTGGGGACCCCAGAGCTGGAGGCAGCACAGCAGGCGAGGTCCCACCAGAGCAGAGCAGAGCAGAGCAGAGAGGCAGAACCCCCTCCCTGGACCTGCTCCACTTTAGGCAGCCCAGGGTTATTGTAGAGACCAATATCAGAATTCCAGAGAGCTGAGATTATGGCTGATACTCAATTGATTTGTTTTAGCTTGTACTTGCAATTAAACTGTGCTTGTCTGTTTCCCTCTCAGTGAAGCATTTTTTAAAATTGGAGATATGGATTAAATAATAATACTGTGGAAACAGAGAACACCCAACAACAGATGGACATAACGTGAGCTATCCAAATGTTATCCAAATACACCCTTACTGATTGCTTTTGAGAAAAGCCTGTGATCTTTTAAAACTGATGCCATACACACCACCTGTTATAGCAGTGCCACCACAGCTTTCTTAATTGCTGTCACTGAAAAGTTTCTGTAAGCTGGTGACCTGCAGACAGCAGACAGCTTTGCAGACAGCTTCAGAGGACTGTACCCAACCACCTTATCTGTTTTTATTCACATGCAAGAGCATCAAGGCCACAGCTAAAAATAACACTGCATTGCTTTAAAAAGTGAGAAAGAAATAGGCTGTTTCCCTTGCAACAGTAGGAAAACAGAAATGAGCAGGAGAGCAAACAAGAGTATGCACTAAATACATTTCACATGAAACTGAGCCAGTACTCCAGCATTTCAGAAGGCTGTCCTGGAGATTTAGCTGTATGTGAGACAAGAAACAAGCTCATCAAGGATTTTAAGTTTTCTGCTCCAGAAAAAGGAAATTTATGAAATCTTGCCGGGGAAAGACATCTTACCTTTTGCTACACTATCATTACCTTTATTCCCCCAAAAACCACCACCTCAAGGAACTTAAAGCCTATTTTTCAGCCTCAGCGCCAGCAGTAGCCTATTTACAACACCTGCAATGACGATAATGAGAACTGTTTCATAAAACCCTGTGGCAATTACAGCTGTGTACACTCTGCTTGTAACAGAGGTTTTAAAGGGACATTAATTATGCTCTGCTCCTCAAACTAGACTGATTAGTCATGATGACGTACACAGTGATTCACACTTAGATGACTCACACAGACAGGGTAATTACATAGCAGGACTTCCGTAAGTCTCCTCTTCAATGAGAGAATGCTCATTATGGGAATTGCAGGAATGAAAAGGAAGTGTGGAAAAAAGGAAATCAGTACTTCCAATCAGGTACTATTAGATCCCTACCCTGGCTAATTTGCATATTTAATTTGAGACACAGGTTTCCTCTTAGCTGTGACCATGTTTTATTAGGCAAATACCCTGCAGTTTTATTATACAAGTAAAATTCCTCTTTAAATGTTTAAGCTTGACTTTGTATATGTATGTAGATTATTAGTCTTAAAAAAAAAACAAAACAAAAAAACCCCCACCTTGTGACATAGCAAAATATTTTTCTAGCTTCCATACAAAATAGCATTTTCTTTTCTCTGCTGGAAGAAGTAAAATTTTTACTGTAATAAGTGGTCTGTGTAACTTTTACAAAAGTTATATACAAAAAAAAGTAAGCAAAAATTCCAATTACACTCCGACAGCTAATGCTCTGCGAATACTTTATTACACAAATTACATTCAGCTTCTGAAAATAGTGTTCTAACAGTGATACCATCTAAAAATAAGACATTCCAGAAACACATCAAGTTAGGAAGAAGAAAAAAATTAAATAGAGACTTTTTTCTTTCCTTCAATGCAATATAATGCTAGTGATTTTAAAAAAATAGAAGAAGACTTAGCAGCTTCATTTTCTTGTGGCACTGTATTTTCTCTGTACTGCAACAGGTTAAGGACATTGAAGAGGAAAGGCACAAAACAGAAATTGGCAACTGAATAATTAAGGGAAAATATTTTGATGAAGCAGATAGTAAGACTTATTTACAAGATCCCCATATTTGATGATAAAATACTACTGCTTTAAATCAGTCCTGCAATTAGAAGACTTTGCTTTATTAAGATGTTCACATAAAAACCAACGGCACTGATATGGAACTTCCATACACTGCTCCACTTGAAAAACATAACCAAAACCAAACAAAAATTAAAGGAACCAGTGTACAGCCCCACAGAGACCAGAACAGTTTACAATTAAATACACAAAATCTTAAACGTGCTTAAGGGAAAAGGAATCTGACATTCTGGGTGGAATCGTGTAATGGAGAACTCAAAGGCTGTTTCAGGATGATGAAGGTGCTGGTGGGGTTGGAGATGCTGAACACTCTTCCTCAGAATCTGTGCCATCATCTTCATCTTTCTCTTGATCACTCCCCTCAGTGCTCAGTCGGTCAAACCCTTTTCGGCTGTAGCCTTTGTGACTTGCAAAGAAGTTCCCAAGGTTGATGCCACCACCACCTTTCCCTGTGGAAAGGAAAGGCTTTTCACAAGGTTTGCTTTACTGTGCAAGCAGAATAAAAATCTATCAGCTAATTTAACAGTACAGTGGTGATTATTTTAAGTGTCCTTCCAGAAAAGCTAAGTATAGATATTACAAAAGAAGAAGCAAATTCATCTTTGAAGCAGAAGTTTCAAACTATTTTTGTCCAGCATCCATTGTTTCATTAAAACACAGACTACTGGTGTTCCCACTTGTTTGCCCTTAGTCTCAAAGTGTTTCATTTTATTCACCACGTCCGCTATACCTCATTATAGCTCCTGCTCTCCCACTGATAGTGACACATCCTCTTTAGTGGGCAGATAATGACACATTAAAGGTGTCGTAAAAGACATTTCCAAAAAACACCTGATCTTTGCCCCCAGTCCCTCCTCTGACAAAGTTCCATCAAATCCATTATTCAACATGAATACAGAAAAAACCCTCCAGTTACTGGAAGATCTTCAGTGACTAAACTTACCTCTGAGTCTGCCTAAAATTCTGCCTGAACTTGAATCAAGTTTGTGCTCCCCATCAGCTGAAAAATAAGGTAAATTTCAAAAATAAGCTAAACCCTTCAATATTGTATGATTAAATAATAATCTCTATTTTCTGATACAAAGCATGGACATTCAACGAAACAATCAGCAGGTTTAAGAAGCCATTAGTGGCAGGGCTGCAGCAGTCTGGAGTGTTACCATATTTGATATACTATTTAGCATATTTGATATGCCAAAAGTCTTTGAATACAAAGAGTCAGGAAGCTGCAAGCTGAAATTTTCAAATAAAGTGCATCCAATTCAGTTGCACAGCTGTATGTTGCTGAATCGTTGCTGAATCATTGCTGAATTGCCTACTCTGTCATAGTAGGTCCTGACCAGTGGCAGAACTGTGTTATTTGTCTATTCCATGGGCATTTTCTTCTCCGGAAGACAATATCTCGATAAAACAATTCTGTGATACAAAATAACAACTGCAGTGATAAAACTTCTATCACAGGCTGCCAATTCATGAAAAATAATGTTATTATACAGTACAAATTAAGAACAAATTTACACAGCTTGTAAGTGCCAATTAAAGCTCTTGGAGCAATGGATAAAGGTGCACTATTGAAACATGACTTATTTACAAAATGCACTAGGTAGTAGTGAACAATAATATATAATCTCTTGTAAATGTTATTTGTTTGCAGTTTGCTTATTCCTCTGTAATACCCATGGAATCTTTTGTTCTCAGCAGTTTCAAGATCCCACACTAGAAAATCAAACTATGCTGAGGTTATTAAAATTTATGTATTCTAGACAATATAACATGAATATATATATATATATATATATATACACACACACACGTGTGTGTGTGTGTGTGTGTGTTTCTGAGATATAATTTTTGTTTTGACACCAGTTGAAGTTTTTGATACATATTCTGAAGAAGTGGTGGCTCAGGGGGATGCAGGTACTGTGAGCATGTGATTCTAAGTTTGCATGCAACACCACTGCAGCTGTTCAGGAGGGCAAAGGGACAGGGAGCTTCCCTCTTCACACCCTCACCCCTCAGTGTCCAGCAGTGTTTTGAACCAGAATAATGAAAGCCTGTTCTCTAGAACAGTTACTCACAGTTACCTCCATAGGCAGTTGTCTTCCTCCACCGAATAAATACTAAAATTGCCAGTAGGACAACAACTGGGATAATGAGGAGAGTTGTAATAAGAACAAAGGAAACTCCAGTGCTGCTGGCCTGTTGGACCAAGTGTTGTTTATCCATACTCTTTAGAGGGTCTGTTGATTCTGGCTTGCTTTTCAATCTGGCTCCTACACTTGTTTCAGACTCTTTAAAAAGAAAACAATTTCTGTATGTAATCCACAAGCATCAAGCAACACAGAACAGGGTATTACAGGAAAGAACAAGCTAGAATACTTCAAGTGCTGAGTTACAAGGAAGTACATTTTTGGCTCTTGCTGATGTTATGCCAAATATAAGGCAGAGAGACTAAAGATTCCCTCCCCTTTTTCTCAAATGGGGAAAGGTGTCAGAGAGAGTTTTGTCCTAAAAAACTATCATTTAAAATGTAGGAAATTCCCCCAAAGATCTTATTTGCAAATGGGTGTGTGGTGTAATACCAATTAAATATCTCTTTTCAATAATAATGCTTTCACAAAAAATATAGAAAGCCAATATACACTGTATCATCATAAACAGAAAGGAAAAGTTTAAAGTCCTTTCTAATAAAACTGTGACAAAAGGTTAAACTTTCAGAACTGTTACACCTTGTGGGAGAACTTTGGTTCTACAAATCTGGAGAGTTTTTGAAAACTGCATCCAGTCATTCCTGACTACTTTGTTAACTCTCCACCTACACGGAGAAAAACTATTTCAGGAAAAACCTTTATGCTGTTTTGTGTGTGCATCACATGCCTTGTGATAATTTCTAATGAGGGAAACTGTCTAGCTATGTATTTTAAAGTCAGACTGAACAGAGTGTCTTAACAAGCAGCTGCATCACAAACACTCTGAATCAAATGTTTTGATTCTACATCAAAATTAAAACGATGTTCTATTCTGAAAGAATAGCAAATGCTTCAGTTTACACTCAACACTAACACAATGACAACAATATCAGTGTTATCATGAGTACAGGGATAACAATGATACAATGAAAACATGCTGCCTGTTCAAGTAGTAGTTATAGCCAAGGGAAATTTTCCTCCATGATCATGGGCTAAGCTACAGCTCTGCACACATTTCCCCCATGTCACAGCAGTGCAAGCACCAGTAATAGTCTGTCACCAGGAAGCTGTGACAGTGCAGGCCACTCCTGTACATTACTAAGCAGAAGGTGGCACAAAGTCCATTGTCTCTTTTCTTCCAGTGGAGCTCAAAGATGTTAATTTCATTCCACTCACCCTAATCAGTTTTGGAGAGTGTTACTTAAAGACTTTTTCTTACCCTGGTGATGCTATTGCATTTGTTCTCTGTGACATTAGGAGTGTCAGCTAAAGAAAGCCAAAATGCATTAATACATCCCTAGATGCACAGCATGCTGTGATGTCACCACTTCCCTTCTGAATGCTTCAGGAGGGCTGATGTACCAACAGAGATAAATAAAAGGCGAACAGTTCTGGCAGTAGGGATTTCATTGTTTCATAATGTTAGCCTTCCTTATTCTACTTTACTCTATATGCTTTTAATTGGCAATTGGGATCTTTTGGTACTTTCCTCTGTCTGCATATACATGGCTAAAGCCAACTACACAAACTCTGAATTTAACCAGAGAAAACCACTTAACAACATTTGAACGTTTTATAAGGGCCTTTATTAACAGTACCATAGCCTGGTATTGGTTTTCTGAGGGGGAAATTAACTTTTCCTTTTCAACAAAAAAGACCTATGTTGCAGAATACAAATGGCTGAAATTACTTTAGATCTACCAGAATTGATTTTTTACCTCTGTATTTCTTTATTTCCTTATATTATTTCTACATGGTTTCCTTTTTTCATTTTTTTGTTTTTCACCTTTCATGCAGATAAATTAAAAAAGGGATGGTGAATCTATGGTAACAAATCTAAATAGAAAAAAATGGTATTTCTTGCCATATGCTGTGATTGGCAAGGCTGTGTACTGAAAGACCATAGAGAAAGATAAACCAATTGTCATTTCAAATAACCCTTTTTTTTTTGGTGGCTGAAGGTTGTGGAGCAGGGGGGAGGGTGCTGGGGTGTAACTATCACACTTATATTTCAGATCTATTTCTGCATCTAAGGGAGCTGCCAGAGACATCAATCTGGACCACACCAGATGGTGGTGTGGAATTAATCCACTAGTTAAATTTTTATCTTAGTATGTGCAAAGCACTTGTCATCACTGAAAATGCAATGTTTAGATTGGCTGTAAGATGGCATCTACCAGGTAGCACTGTTACAAGCTTCTTTCAAGGGCCTCCTATGCCAACTCATGAAAACAGAACAGTCAAACTAGTCAGCATTTTCCCCCTCCAACTTGGCAAAAGCAGCCCTGGTCTATGTGAACACGCTTGTTCCTTCATTTCCATTATGAATCAGACTAACCTTTTATTTCCTGTACCTCAATACCAGCCTTTTTAACTGACCGATGCTGCATTTCTGTAAAACAAAATCATTCTTCAGGACAACTGACATTTCAGAAGGACACTCAGTGACATTTTTCTGCTAGCTTTCTCAAATGTACAGCACAATCCTACAGTAAACAATCCCATAAGCACCAAGGAGAGTCAATATATAAACCATTCAATAGCTCACGAGCCATGGGAAAAAAAAAAAGACGACCTTGATTCATGAATGGTGCTTGCAATCATCAACTCAGAGAGATTTTATGGGTATGTCTAAAAGTTCAGGCATTCCAAAAAAATAAAACCATCCATTATAATCAAAATCATAATGGATTAAAGGCTGGTTGAATCAGGGCTTCTCAGGTACTGCAGTTTTATACTGCAGCAAAAACTAAAAAGGAAATTAAACACAAGGACATCCCTTATCTAACCTGTAATAATTTAATTATTTTTTTATTCTCATGATTCTTTGAATAAAAGCTTAGAAGTGTTCTTGTTCAGTTTCTGAGATGTGGAAAAAACCACATCCAATCAGAATTACAATTTATCTGGTCCAGTCTCCTGTTATTAAGTGCAGCTGATACCAGATGCCCCAAAGGAAAATCCATGAATTGTAAACAGACAAATATGGAATAACTAGCTTAGTCATTTATAGCAGCAGACTCTTACTGGATGACTAATATTCAGAAGCCTAAGGCTTTATCTCTCTCATACATTTTTTATCCCATATAATGTAGCAGTGGATTATATTTTTATTCCTGTAAAAAGTATAACCCTTCTTGAATCCTACTAAATTGAAGTCTGACTAATCAGGTCTCTCTCCCTGAAGTTAGGCTGCTTGCCTTGGGGGTTACTAGATTAAAACTGGCAAGTGTTTCCTCTGTGTGGAAATAGGACTTCAAATTATACTAGATTAATTTTCTAATGATAAGTACTCCCAATGAAATTAAAATAAATTTCAAGATGACTTGTGTCTTTACTTCATCCCCTGGAGTTTTCTACATAACATCCTAAAAGGAAATAGTTGAATTCTCAGTAAATGATACACTGAAACTATGAAAATGCTTTTGTTTTTAGCAGGTACTGACATGACAAGGGATAGATCTCGCACGAGGCAAATGCATTTTGATATTCTTTCTGTGACAAACAAACCCATGTGTTCGGGACTCTTCTCTGACAGAGCATGCAGCAATGCTGAAGGATGGTCTTTTAATGAAAAGTGAGCAGCAGCACACAACTTCTGCAGGCAGAGCTTGTAGAGTAACTAAATCACTGCCACTGAGCCACCAGGCTCTTGGCCAGTGGTACCAGGTAAGTGGTACTGATCCCGAGATACAAAATGTGAAGTTGTGACATTAAGAACCAAAAGAACATACTTTCTGGGGATGCAAACTTCCACACTGCTCTGGCATGAACATCCCCAACGAACACAGTTCTGTCTTCTGAAGCAACAATATCATGTGGCATCTCAAAGCTCTGTGGAGACAAGCAGGCACAGATCACTCTTATGTGCGAGCACACTCATGAGGCCTCCTTAACTTGACACTGGTCATACTCATCCTTCCTTAGATTGGAAAATGCAGCAGGTGCTGGTGTGAAGGCCTAACCTATGTCAGAGGAGAGGGATTCCATTCCTACTGAATGTTTGCCTACTCCAGGGTTAATGACATCGAGATTATTTGACGTATTAATGCTAAAAAATTAAATCTATATTAATAATATTTCTATTCAGATTATTGCATGTATTTTATCCTGTGAAATATAAATTTTCAAAAATAAAGAACCTTGCTTTGAAACCCACATATTTAGTTTTTGTTTGAGTTTGTATGTAACACAGCTATTTGCTATATGTTCAGAAAAAATAACTTTCACTAATATAATATAAAAGTGGACTGCAAATAAAGAGTGTATGTGTTATCCAGAAGTGGGAATAATAACATTCCTTCTTTATTCTAAGACCATATATAAAAATTGTTAAAACTTTCCCCACAATTTTTATGTACAATACTGTATGGACATTTAGCCTTAACTTCCACACTAGTATTCTACAAAGAAGGGATGTAATCACACATTTGCATATTATTACTGCTTAGAAATATGCCCTATTTTTTGAAAAAAAAAAACAAAAAAGGCAGCAGCTAAGTAAGTATATGTGTATTTCAATTTCTTCATTATTCTCTTACATTAGCTTTTAAGAACTGTCTGGCAGCAATAAAGTTGGCTTATCCTGCCTGAAGGTATTATCTGCAGGAATCATCCTGAGGGTAGTATCATCTTCAAGTAAGTACCACATGTAAAAAGTAAGACCCAAAATTCTAGTGTCTTTATTAAGTAAGTATTATGAAGAATTCCTTTTGAATAGCTTACATTACAAACCATCTTATTTCCTGCAGTAGTCTTATGAAAGCTGGAAAAGTAGGATGTTACCAACATTCTCAAATATACAATTATATTACACTCTGTGTAATACTCTACCTTTCTAAGTGGAATGAAAGTATCAATTATTTCTCCAGTAGAGAAGTTCATCACAAATCCTTGCACTGGTTCTGCCTCTCCAGGATAAGGCATTCCATTAACTGCAAAGAGGAGACCACCTGCAACAACATTAGACTTGCTTTAAGAACCCACACACAGCAAACTGCAGCAAAGATGAACCACAATAGTTTAGATGAAAAAAGGCTGTCTGAGAGGCAGAGACACAGAAAAGTAATTCAACAGGAAACTAAACTACCAGAGGAAGTTGAGTAAGGTGCAACAGTTGCAAGTTTGGCACACTAAGTCTAAATGAGAAGAACAAGCAAAGCAAAATTTTACAGATTGGTTAAATGTAAAGAGAATGTGAAAGTGCTAAAAAAATAATTCAAAGAATGCTTTGCTAAGGACGGTTGATATGATAGGAGAAAGTTCTTTCAATGCATCAAAAGCAGAAGGTCAGCTAGGGAATCAGTGGGACCACAAGAGGAAAAGGTGTGAAAGGGGGACTCAGGGATTAGGGGCCTGTGGCAAAAAGCTGGTTTTGGCAGTTCTTTTCTGTTTAGCACGATTTTGGGACAATTTTGACACTCAATTTTTTTTCCTAGCAAAGAGGTCAGAGGAGCCAGCTAGCTGGAAGGATATATACAAAAGGTGTTAGACAAGCTGGACGTTAATAATTCACCAGGTTTAGATGGTGTTTACTCAAATTCACAAGGAAGCCAAATGTGAAATCACAGACTTGAGGCCAAGTTAACTAATCCAGCATTGCAAACAGCCACTCCTCCAGAAGACTAGCAAAATACTGAAGTAATGCCCACCTACAGGGAGGACTCAAAAGGGTGCTTGGTAACACATGTTAACAATTCTGGCTTCCGTCCCCAGTAAGATGGTAGAATCCATAATGAAGAGTAAGACATGGGTAAGTGTGGCCTGTCAGAAACGAGCTGGTACAGCTTCTCTAGGGGTTGTGGCTCAGCTCTGAACAGGAAGAAAAAGCACACAGGTAAAGCACATTCTGTACACATAGCTGCATTTTCAGAAACCCCTTGTCAAGGCAGTGCATCAGAGGTTATTAATGAATGTGAGTTATCACAGGGCTGAATGAAAGATCCATTTAATGAACAGGAAGCAGAGAGCAGAGCTTAGGGGCAGAGCTGATAACTCTTCAGGACAGAGAAGTCTGAATAGTGTGATCTTGCAGGGATCAGAGTCAGAAACAATATTATTCAACAGTCTTCATCAGTGACCTGAAAAATGGGGTGAACAATGAAATCTACCAGTCTGAGGAAGATACTGAGTTCTGCAGAGTAGCTGACGACTTGGTGACACTGAGAAGGTCTGGAAGGACTTTTTGTAAGAGTAAGTGAGTGTCAAACAGATGGCAGAAGAGCTTCAGCATAGACAAATGTGAAGTGATGCTTCTGCAAAAAAAGTAATTTAAATCATGCCTACATGATGTTTAAGCTTGGAACTGGCAGCTACAGCTCAGGAGAGACACCTCCAAGGCATTACTGAAAGATTTCTGAAATCTCTGGCTCCATATACAGCGTCAGCCAAAATTTCAATAGAATGCCTGGCATTACGAGGAAGAGAATTAGGAGTGGAGGGGACAGTTTTGCCACTGTGCAAAATGCCCATGTCCTGAGTACTGTTTTCCTCTCTGCATCTCAAGAAGGTCCCAAGGAAGCTAAAGATGCTAGAAGAGAACGGCAACTATACAATACTCAAGGGACTTCAGCAATTAAATGGCTTTTGGGGAGACACTAAGGTAGCTGGGTTTCTTTGGTTTGAAGAGGATAAATCATGATGAAGAGGTATCAGATTCAGGGAGTGTGGAACTGTTATTCAACACCCAAAATACTGCGATTGAGAAGCACTCGATGAAACTAGGTCACTTTTTTATATTTAAAAAAATAAAAAATTAAGCAGATAATGAACTTCTGGAGCCTGTAACTGCAGGGGGCCAATGAGCCAGACAATACAAGTCAGTTCAAAAGGGGATTAAGAAAACTCACGGGCATTAGGACTACAGAAAGATATTATGAAGAAGAGGTCAGAGGCTACCTCCTAATGCTGTTAAGTAAAGGGCTTGTGGATGCATGGTGAGTAGGAGAGGAATGGCCCACAAAATGCAGCCAGGCTTAGACATCCTATCCTCCTTAGAATGACTCTCTTGCTGCCACCATCAGACACAGAGCTGTAGGTGTCAAGTATCTCATCCAGCACAGTAATTTTTTACGTTCTTGGCAGATCCAAAAGAGACTACCCTGATGTTAAATCTGGAGGAGTCAGGAGCCAGACATGCCAAAATACCTCATCCAGTTCCCAACATTTACATTACCTTTAGAATCAGTATTAAAAGTCTAATCCCAAAACTTAATACTGTAATTTTTGACCAAACTATGATATTAAACCCCACACCTTTTTCAAACTGTTTGCTTTCAGTTCTTCTGTTTTGCGAAACCCCAAACCTTTCTTGGTAGTTTGGCATATCTCAATTTTGCTCTCTTCAATGGAGTTTGAAATGGGTATTTTAAAAAGTTTGTATTAATAATAATATGCTATTATTAACTAATTGACAGTGCAGGCACCAGGAAGCAACAAGATCATCTACTTGTTGACGTCACATTTAGGCATTCTAATCAGTCATTTCTCGGAGGCAGAGATTAATGCAAGCTTCCCTCATCCACAAGCAGGAAACAGGCAGCTCTCAAATTTTCCATTGCATCAGGTCTCTTTTGGAAAAGTATCTGTCCTAAGATAACATGACAGCACTCTTCATGAAATAGCACTGTACTCTGACATCCTGGCACAAAGCAAATACTTGAAATCTGAAGAACAGGAAAAAGGATTACCTGGAACATATGAAACTGCAAACAACTCTCTTCCAAACGATTTGTGTTTGATCTCTCTGGTGAACTCCCCAGTCTCTAATCTGAAGCACTGAATCCGACCATTTTCCCTGTCTGCAACGCACAGCTGTCTGGAGTCAGGGATCAGGGCTAAGCTGTGAGGGATATGAAACTGTCCAGGCCTGGCTCTGCCTAGAGAAGTCTCTGCAATACAAAATATCCATGTTTGTGTTAAAAGTATGCACTGAAACTATCAGTTTTGCTGAGAAACAGCAGAATGTCAAATAATGCAATACAGCACCAGGAAAAGACTAAGGTCAGCCTGCTTTCTTCTCCGAGCACTGTTACTGCTTTAGGTAGATAAATCATGGTAGCTTATTGTACTTTCTTTGTAAATCCTGAATTTATGAATTTGCTATTTCCCTAAAATATTCAGCATATTTTAATGTCTGATACATAAATCTGAATCAGGCAGAAATGCAATTGTTCATAAAACTGAACATAAATGTAATCATGGCATAAATCTTGCAAAAATGATAAAGGCTTATATTATTTGATAAGATGTTTGAGAAAAAAATTAGGTTTTGTGAAACTCAGAACATTTTCTTAATAAAATAGGACATGCCAATACTTATACTGAAAGCAAGTTAACTAAATCCCCACTTTTAGTTTTAGTAAATATATAACCACTACAAGGAGGTTTATGAAGAGCCAAGGGAGAAATTGAATGCAGTGTCAGAGCTGAAATTCAGGTAAGGCCTGGAAGGTATTTCAGTAATAGCAATCCACCAAAATAATTCACAGTGCCACCACCCATCTTGTGGTTCACGATAAGTTTGTGGTAAGAGCAGCACGAGTAAAGTACCAAGAGCTGAGGCTGTACCTTCTCCCCACTGCATCAGGTAGAGTCCATTAGGAGAGAACTGAATAATTCGACTGTTGCAGTAGCCATCAGAGACATAAATGCTGCCAGTGGTCGGGTCCACGGCCACATCAGTGGGTTGGCAGAAATGATTTTTGTCACTGCCCGGTTGCAAAGCCACTCCTAAGGCGAGTAATGGTTCTTTCTTCTCTGGTCCCAGTTTGAAAACCTTTTTGTCAGTCAACAGAAAAAGAGGTTTCAGTTATGGAAGGTGAAATCTAAGAGGGAAGACTGCTTATGGAAAAATACCTATAAATTTATATACCAAGCATAATCTTAACATACTGACTATAATATCTATTATCAGTTTGTCAATAGCGTTGATTCTAGAAAATTTCTGCTTAAAACATGAATTTCCTGTCATTACAAAACAAACAAGTTTTTTTTCACATTCTACATGGATAAAAAAAGAAAAATCCAGAGGGATCTTGACAGGCTTGAGAAGGTGGCCCATGTGAATCTTGTGAAGCTCAACATGACCCAGCAACATGCCCAGAAAGGCAACCATGTCCTGAGCTTCACCAAAAGCAGTGTGGACTGCAGGTCAAGGGAGATGATACCTGCCCTCTACTCCACTCTGGTGAGACCCCACTCAAAGTGCTGCATCCAGCTCTGGGGCACCCAATGTAAGAAGCACATGGGTCTGTAGGAGCAGGTCCAAATGACACCACAAAGATGGCCAGAGGGATGGAGCAGCTCTTGTGTAAGGATAAGCTGAGAGAGTGAGGGCTGTTCAGCCTGGAGAAGAGAAGGGTTCAGGGAGACCTTATAGCACCTTCCAGTACCTAAAGGGCCTCCTTCCAGTACTTAAAGCAACCTGGAGAGGGGCTTTTCACAAGGATGTGTCATGATAGGACAAGGGGTAATGGCTTCAAACTGAAAGAGAGCAGATTTAGACTGGATAACATGAAAAAATTCTTTATTGTGAGGGTGGTGAGGCACTGGAACAGGTTGCCCAGAGAAGCTGTGCATGTCCCCTCCCAGAAAGTGTTTAAGTCCAGGCTGGATGGGGCTTTGACCAGCCTGGTCTAGTGGAAGGTGTCCCTGCCCATGGCAGGGTGTTAGGATGAGATGATCTTTAAGGTCCCTTCAACCCAGGCCATTCTATGATGTCTACATTCTATGCCCATGTAGCAAATGATTCAACAGGACTACATTCCATGAAGTGCAGCGGGGTGAATTTCTGCAGGCATATTCTTAATGTTATTCTTAACAGGCCAGATAAGCAACTTTTGTTAAATCTCTGGGAAAATAAAAACATTTTTTTGCAAAATATAAAGGTCCTGGAACAAAAGCTTCAGAAACATACCTGATGAAGAGCTACATCAGTGACCCAGTAGTTACCATTTTTATCTATACTCAAACCATGTGGTAAATAAAATCTGCAAGCACAAATATAGAAGAAACAAATATAGAAGAATCAAGTCAAAAACACTTATCCGGAAGAAAATGATACAAGATGTGAAGATTTCACTTTCTGTCTACAGATAAACAAATGCTGTACAAACTAACTGTGTTTAATAGTAATGAAAAATACAGCTCTACAGAATAGAACTTTCTTGACAAGAGTGTCCCAGCTCTGAAATTCAGTTGATTTCTGATATTTTCAGGCTACCTTGGCATCTATAAAGATATAATACAATATTCATGAGCTCTGCATTTCTGTTGATCTGGCTGGTAGATGAAGTTGTGTGAACTGCCAGAAAGCAGAGATGGTAAAGATGGGAAATTATCTTTATTAGTTGTTGATCTTATAAATTACTTATTCATTTATTTATTTAAATAAACTCAGAGGCGACAATTGCACAATGCAATATAAACCACATGAAAATGGGTTTAGGGACTCTTTGGCAGGAAGTATAGAGAAATATTGGTTCAATTAATAAAGGTGGAAAAAAAGAAACTTACAGACTTTTGCCTGTGGAATGGAGCAGTTTTGCATTATTTGGATTCAGGACAAGAATGGTGTTCTGTTCAATTGGTCCAAGACCTCTTTGCTGATAAATGAATTTGCTGTCAAAAGAACTACACAAAAATAGTGGAATAGAAAGCCAGTATTAGAACAATATACAAGCAATTTGAAGCTGAGTTTTGTAGTTCAATTCCAGTGTGGGGTTATGTGGTTCTTTTTTCTTTAAAAATAAGCCTTAATACATCACTGTATGACTGAAAGAGTTAATAGTGTTGTATCTCTGCATTTCCTACCGAGGTTATGACTTCCAAACTAAAGGAGCACCAAGTCAACACAGCAACAATTAAGAATTTCTGAAAGCAAGTAAGTAAACAAACCTTTTTTTTTTTTTTTTTTTTTTTTTTAATTCTTTGCTGCGCCAAACCAGAAATGGGAAATCCAATCATGTAGCCTAAGAAAAAATATAGCTCATCACCAGGGCATAAGTGCCAGTAAAAAAAGGTATACTTTGTACCATCTAAGGCAATATGTGCCTGTTTGTGTGTCTTTTTTTTTTTTTCATTTTCCCAACACACAGTTCAGTATTTTGCTAGAGCTTACTACTACAAGATTCAGGTCTTCTGGTTCTTATTCTTTTCAGAGTATGTTTATAGAAGACTATAGGATATGATGTGAATTTCTCCTACCCCCACAACACTACACTCAATTTTCAGGGTACCTGGAATATATCAATAAACAACATTTAAACATGTCACTATTTCAGACATTAAGAACCAGGATTAACTTTCCAGAAGGCATTTATTACTAGCCACAAAATTATCCTATGCCTCCAAAGAATAAAAATGTAGCTGTCTGTACCCTTACAAAGAAGTTGGCTATTACTCTAACCTGTTAAAATATACATTCAGCATCTAGTGAAGGCAAACAGAGTGTAAAGTATTTTGAACAAAATTTAAGTCTAAAGGTTAGAAAATGGTATTTGGCTGCGGGTGAAAAATGCAGGAATGCAAGTCATACTCCTTGCTCTCAACCTCGTGTTTTTAAATCCATTTGTTAATCCCAAGAGAAATCCTGCTATGATTGATGCAACTTGGTAAACAAGAATATACTTTGTAGTCACACAGAAGGCTATGAATAAAGCTATTAAAATTATATATTGTACAGTTCTAGCAGCTTCACATCTCTATAACATTAAATATTTATATGTCTAGAATTTTTAATGTGAAAATGCAATATTGGCTTCGTATATAACTACAAAAATCTGTAACAGGATGTGTTTAAGCTTCTGCATAGGCCATGATTAAAAAATAGTATTTTGATATTACCATTACGTGTGGTAACTATCTGTAACTATTTAATTTCTGGCAGAAATAATCCTTTTCACTATGAACGGTTAAGCACAAGGTGAATTCCTAAGTCTCCTAAACACTCTACCATCATGCTATAGGGAGACACTGGGTTAATGTACTGGCACACTGGAGTGGTCCTGCTTGTTTGACCATGGTTCAGCAGCTGTTGTTTTATTCTTCACCATTAATGACAGTAATCTGCCATATCAAGTTCTCTTGGCATGAAACAGTTTTGTTTTAAAAGGAGTCTAACACTTGTAAGGACTTGCTCCAGCTATGGATGACCAGACCACAACTGGAGAACCAACATGGGGCAGACTGAACTCATCTCATTTTTAATCTACACAGACAATCAAAGAAAATAATGTCAGTGATGGTGGGTATTGCACAAAAAGCCCCACAGAAAACACGGCTGTATCTCTGGAGAACTGTCTATCTAGACAACTTGAAATCATGATTTGCTTTCCTTGTTACAATTTTGGTTCTTAATAACAGTTGCGTCCGGACTTCCAAACACTCCCTAATGTTCCCAGCTCTTCTGGGAACTGAATGCTTTCAATGTAAGTAAGAGATTGCAGGGTATGTTATTGTCGTTGCTGTTGTTGTTGGGACGTCCGATAAAAAGCAGGTGAAGATCCCGAATAGATAAAAGTGAAAGCTTTTTTTA
>JAWWTY010000088.1:11952971-11978692 GCA_035222235.1 Margarornis squamiger
TTTTTTATTTCTTTCTCTATTATACCCTACTCCTTGAATCTAACCAAGACTTGTGAAAAAAGGTAATTGAAGTGATTGAGAAAAATTATAATTTTTAGCTCTTGAGCTGAATGTTGCAGAACATTCTGGGGCACTCAGGAATATAATTCAATGCATAATTCATATCATATACATATAATTCAATATAATACAAGTATTTCACTGAATGAGCCTTGACATCTTTTGCACCTACTACTGAACTATTGATGTCAAAGGCTTCCAAAATCATACTCTCCTGACAACAGAAACAACTAGTCTGATAGAAGAATTTTTGGGTGGTGGCTTATGACCTGTACATATTCATTAGTTTAGATTAGACAACTATTTAAGGCTGCCCTGCCTGATCTCAAAATAAAGTCGATGTCTATGAATCACTTCATCCACAGGAGTTCATTTCAGTATTAGGTTTGACAAAGCACAAGACCTGTCTTGCTAGCAGACTCAAAAGTTCTGAATAATTCAACACTTTCTTTTAAATCATTCAAGTGTATTCTTGATTATCCATGGACAATCTGAACTTTTGATCAATCAGTTCAGGCATGTTACTTCAATTTCAGCACAGTTTGTCAGCTCAGACAAAACTTCTTGTCAGAGCGGCTGGGCTGCTTTTAGGGTCAATTATGTTCAAGAAAAAGTAGCAGCTACACCATTTATTTGGTGCACCAAGCAACACCTGAGACAATGAGCCCTGGGAGACTGTTTTTTTTTTCCCATGGAAAGGCCAGGGTATTTCAGGAAGGAAGAAACACCTGTGCACACCTTTAGTGTTTGTTCAGATAGAGATTCTACCATGTTGCAGTGAACATCAGAGCCAGAGCAGCTCCCACACCACTTAAGAGCCTTTCAAAAAACCAGGGGCATTCGTATGAATAGTGTCAAATCACCACAAAAGGCAGCAGGCCAGAAGGGCATCACAGATTTTGGCTCAGCCCAGCTATGGCCAGAGGGCAGCTAATCCCAACAGAGTTATCTGGATGCTGTATCCTCCTCTCTCCTACTCCTCCCCACTCAAAACTGGCCTGATTCAAACTTCACACTCCAAGGAAATTAATTTTGCATTTCGGAATGCTCTTAAAGGCCTGTTTTTCTGCAATACAACTAGCCCACATCATGAAGGTATGAGAAGTAGCTCTTGAATTGACAAGTATTAATGTTCTTACAACTGATTATAAACCACATAACTGATGTTGCCCAGAACTTCGACAAAGAAACTACAATAAAGAAATCTATGTGGCATACCCTTAATTCAATAAAACCAGTCTCTGTAAAAATGTTGACCAGGTAAAAAGTAAGAGAAGAATTCTTACTAAACAAGTCTGATGGTGGTGTGCTCAAACAACTGTTATTTCCCCTGGTAGAGAGAAAAGCAAGTAAAGTCATCCCTTGCCAGACTGCAGGTAATGAAAGGAATAAAAAATAATCAAAGAAAATAAAACTAACAAAGAGAGATAATACACAGTCATCAGAACTACTTTAACCAAATAAGGTTAGAGGTCTCTAGCAAATTTGAATTAATAGGAAAATATTTGCTTTTAAATTATATATACTTTCTGCAATGACTTAAAAAAAGGAAAGTGTCTACACATACGAATGTTTATACAAACATATTTACAACCCAGACACTTACAGAAACATGTATTTATATGTATACACACGTTTGTTCATATACAAAATACATTAATTATGCACAGATATACAAGTGTGTCAAAGGGGTAAATGTAGACCTCTGAAGTCTTTCTTACATAGAAAACACACATGACCATCTCTCTAGCCTTGCAGATAAAGCACAGCAAGATGAAAGTTGCAAACGGATGTCAAAACAGGAATGTGAAAAGATGAGACAGTGAATGAAGAGCTTTTCATTTTGAGAACACAAAGCAAACAAAACATCTCAGAAACTACAGAACAAAAAATTAGCACGATTTAGTCAAACCCCGCATATGAAAAACTGGAAATACCAGATTTAAAGATTACACCAGTGTACTGGGTCTGGCTGAGATGGAGTTAATTTTCCCCACAGCAGCCCCCACAGTGCGTGCTGTGTGTGGGTGGTTGGAAGGGTATGGGAAACACAGCAGTATTTTGGCTACTGCTGAGCAGTGCTGGCACAGCATCAGAGCTGTCCCTCCAGTGTTTTCCCTCACCAGAGGGCTGTGGGAGGGCAGGACCTTGGGAGGGGCCACGGCCAGGATAGCTGACCCAAACTGAACAAAGGGATATCCCCTACTGTATGATGTCTGCTCAACAGTAAAGGCCAAGAGAAACAGGTGGAGGTGTTTGCTATTTATGACGTTTGGCTCCCAGAACAAGCCTGTGCTGCAGCCCTGCTTCCTGGGAAGTGGCTGGGTTCTGCCTGGTGATGGGAAGTAGAGAGCAAGGTATTTTGTTCTCCTCTGCTTTTGCACACAGACTGTGCTTCTGCTACATTAAACTGCATTTATGTTGACTTAAGAATTTTTTTCCATCTTTTATTCTCTCTCCTCCCTATTCTGCTGAGGAGAGGAAGGATAGACCAGGCTGGTGGGAACCTGGCTCCCAGCCAAGCTCAATCTGCCAGAACTAACTATTTCATCCTTTGACAGGTAGCTAAGTACAGCAATCAAAAACAAAAGCAGCATTGGCTGCCACACTGTAGAGACTGTCACTGGTGAGTTTTCTGCTGGGCAATCTTTTTTCTCCAGGGAGAGTGAAGACACAGCCAGGGAGTTCAAACTACCTGAACCCTCATCTCAAAATGGGGATTTGAGTCTGATTCTTGAAGAACTTAGTTTTCTGGCTTTTGATCCACCTCTTCCTAACATCTTCACAACATCAGCTATATGTGACTTAGGCATCATCTCATGACTTCATATCAACTTCATGTTCCTGACCAATCTGCAACAACACAATTCTATCATGTCAAAATATTTCAAGGCTCTAACAAAACTAGTTCCAGATATATGAAAACAAAACAAACTACAAGCACAACCTACTCAGTTTTAAACAGGATACTCAGGACATAAACTGTTTTTGAAAGTCCACAGTGGAAACAGTCTTATGTTGGTGTATTTTTCACATTAAAGTTTGAAAGAATTATATTCTATCATATAAGATACAATAAAAAGAACATAGAAAAGCAGTCTAATAGGAAAAGAAATTAATAGAAATTCTGTGCTTTCAGTTTTAGCTTGGTCTAAACTTTTTAACCATTTGTTTGTCTTGCAAGATAAGATTAGAACATTTTCAATATTAGAACTGTAGACTGATAGGTAAAAAGGAGATAAAACTTTTGATGAAAGTTTGTTGTATGTTTAAAATATTAATCTAATCATCTCCACAAAACTTGCATGGATTATTCAAAATGCTTTTTTTTTTTGGTTGAAAATATTTTATGCCATACTATTAGTTCTAAATTCCAGCTCTTTTTATGGTAAATACTTGAAAGATAAATTGTGATTACACAGCTCTATCAGAAAGCCTACATTAAAATTGTTCTACAGTTCAGAATAATTCATGTATAAAATCTTTGTAGCATCAGCAAAAATACCCTGTCTGCTCTCTCCTGAAAACCTGCAGAAAACTTGCAAAATTACTGGACAGACCATTAATTTCCACCCACATTCACATTCTCTTCACTTCGGCTCCCCCACACCTATTTTAGTGGCACTGCCCTCACTGCTTAGGGATTTCGAAGGGCAGGTCAGCTACCAAACCACGGGATAAAGAGAATCTTCTTCAGCTTATCCTTCACTCAGTTTCATTCTGAACACCCAATACAGTATTTCACACACAGAAAAACAGCCAATTCTAGATGATGCTTAGATTTCTTGGCATTCAATGACAGTCTGCTCACTATAGCTCCTGCCTCCTTGAAGACAGTCAATCAGTCATGAAGAATCATAAACCAGACATTCTTCTCCACCTTAAAGGCAAGTTAGATTAAAAAAAAAAAACAAACAAAAAAAACCCCCAAAAAACATTTTAAATGTGCAAAGACTAGATTGTCATATATTTCTTCATTCCAAAATTTTCGACTTTTCCAAGAAATTGTGACACTAAAAAAGGTGTATGTGGACTCAAGTCACACCAAAAATAAAAAAAGCTGGGTAGTAACAAAAGTAAGTTGCAGGTCTTACCAGTAATTTTCATTAGAAGAGGGTTCATTACATCCAAAGAGTAACATGTGGTGGACTGTTTCCATGCTGGCATGAGGCTTAAAGTCAACTGAAAAACAAAATGGCAAAAAGCAGTAAGGTACCTATACTCTGTCTATAAGTTACATAAGCAAGAGCACTTTGAGTAATTTTTTCTCTGCAATACTAGAAGCAAGGTATGTATGTCCCCACTCATATATTTGTCTTCTGCATTCCCCTTAAAAGCTTTCCTTAATTTCCATTTACCTCAAGCTAAAACACTGTATTTTACTCAGTCAGTAAGAAATAGTAATTCTAATTTCCCAATCAAAACCACTGTATTTTCCCGAAAAGTTCATTATGACACTTAGTTAATATACCAGTGTATCCCAAACCACAACACTTTACTACCAGTTTAACTGCAATCTACCTTTGAAATTAGCACTTGTGATTTAATAATACTCTTCTATTGTGTTTGCACTTCTTTACAAAAAATACAAGAAAACAGTTAAGAGCAACTAAAATCTTGGGCATTAGTGATATCTTTTTCCAGTATTCTAGTTTACATTTTTTCTGCATTTTTCTTGGGACAACAGTTCCAAGAAGGGATTATGATTGATTCTCACTAATATGTCAAACCCTCTGGAGTGGAAAACAAGATTAGTTTAAAGTCAACATGATCTCATTGCCCAAATATTTATCATTATTAGAAACCTAGATGTAAATGTTAACCTCTCAGTTGTCTGTTCTTTATTCTACACCACAGATAAAAACCTGTTTTGGTGCCTTAAGTGTTTGTGATCCTCTTTAGCACAGTAAAAAGTTTACCAACACCACATTGTAGTAATATCCACCATGAATGGACAGTGATGGCATTTCTAAAAATAAAGCAAGCTACATTCCTTTATTACTACTGAAAAGATGTGTCAGATGCAGGGAAGGAAGTTGAATTTTTCTTCTCTGTTCTTCACAGAGAGGGATTTGGAGGTTTTTTAACTTTATACTATAGCCGAAGTTCCAAAGCCAAGTTACTCCTCTTGTTACGCGTACACAGATACTGAGGAGCCTTTAAGTGACTTTTAGCTCTTAACATGGAGAGATGACGAAGCTGCAAACCACTGAAACACTACTCTGCTCCTGAATGCTGTGGATTTATCTGCACTCTTATTTCAGTATTTTAACACAGAGCTGAGGAAGGGTTCCCGAAGAGAATAATGATGTGGATCACTGTCCCAGGATCATGAGGGGAAAAAAAATTAATCAAATAGCTTCTAACTCAATTTTTGGAGTTGAGATCTGTTGTGAAGAGTGAGGAAGAAACCAGCCAAAAGTTAAGGCATGCAAGTCAAACTGTAGCTTGAAGACATGCTGTCAGATTGTAGGGAAATGAGCATGCCAGAGCTGAGGGCTTGGTTTGGGATGTGAGAGATGCACCACCGTGCCCCAGGAAGGTACTGTAAGTACCACATATGAATTCGGAAGTGCAAAATTTGCCAGCATGATTAAAGTCTAGAGACTACCTAACATCTTCATTTTCCTACAAGCAAATTCTACTGATTTCATAGCTAAACCCCTAATCTGCATTACAGAAAGACCTTTTGTTTGATCTTTTTATCAGTAACAATTAGTAGTGAAATTATTGTTTACTCTTGCATGGGAGAGGCAACTTGCCATTTTATGCAGACTTCCTACCTTAGTTTTCAGGTGCTTAAGGTGTGTTAAGCTGCCTTTATCAATTTAAGTGGGACATTAAATTTCTGAAGCAGTTTATAAGCAGTTCACATACATGAAACTTCATTGACTTTATGGTCAAAATCAATACTTGTACAAAATGTACAAGTAACACCCATAAGGACAACCTTCAATAAACGTAAAACTGAAGGTTATGCCTCTTACTTGCTAAAGCCACCACCCATCCTGCTGGTTAATACTATCTCACTATTTCTTTCTACTTCTCTGCCACTCTCTCATTTTGAATATTTACCTAATGAGTGTATCAGGAAGCATTTTATTCCCTCCACACAGGGCCTCTTACAGTGACATTCTAGTGCACGGACAGGACCTTTAAGAGCTATTATAAAACTTATTACAAATAGCTTAATAAATGCTACTCTTACTAATAGAAAATGATGCACTGGAGTTAACATAGCAAAATCAGTTTTCTGTGTGAGACACTTGCATATGCTATTTTAGCTGATACACCTCATCATTACTTCTGAAAGAAGTATTGAAAAACCTCCCAGTGAGCATGTGAGCTTAAGAGAGCTTTGCACAGTTGGTTACACTCTGGTTCCCAAATAGTTATTTTCTGAGCAGCACACCCAGGCCTATAACCTTCCAAAGAGAGGTTGAAAAAAAAAAACCAAAAACCCCACCATTTAAAAAATCCTAAATTGTAAAAGCCACACAAATTAACATGAGATTCAAGCCAAATGGAGCACCTGTCACAGAAGGGTAGAGTGGCCTGGGTTGGATGGGACCTCAAAGATCATCTAGTTTCACCCTGCATGTTCCACTATGCCAGGCTGCTCAGAGCCCCACCCAACCTGGTCTTAAAAATTTCCAGGGATGGGGCACAGCTTCTCCAGGTAACCTGTTCCAGTGTCTCATCATCCTCACAGTGAAGAATTTCTTCCTGATATAAACCTACTCTCTTTCAGTTTGAAGCCATTCCTCCTTGTTCTCCTAGTCTTGTAAATAGTCTCTCTCCATCTTCCTTGTGGTCCCCCTTCAGGTACTGGAAGGCCACAATTATGTCAACCCAAAGTCCTCTCTTCTCCAGGCTCAACAACCCCAGTTCTCTCAGCCTTTCCTCACGGGAGAGGTGCTCCAATCCCTCTGATCAACGTTGTGTCCCTCTCTGGACTCACTCCAACAGGTCGATGTCCCCTGTGCTGGGGACCATCACTGCCAAGGCTTAAGAAATATCAGACAGAAGCCATATTTTCCTAGCTAACAGCCTCCACATTTTACAGGAATGAACAGAAGACTACCCAATAGTTAAATAATTTTTCATACACAGAGGAGTGATACAAATGATCACTAAAATAACAGTAGCAGTTTTGGTATACATACTAAATCAAAGTCTGAATTATTTCTTGACCAGGTACTACTTAGAAATTCCAGGAGAAACAGGAATAAACAGAACATGACATCAGTTCAAGCTTAACAGCATGTAGTTAAGCTACATATTTAAAAAGCTCTTTTCTTAGAAGTTCATATTTATAAATAGCAATTCAATGATATAAAGCTTTTATAATTTTTTTTTTTTAATATTGCTGTCTTCTCTATAACAGAATTCACTTTAAAGAAAGCTATCAAGAATTCAGTGTCCAGAGTTTGGCAAATCATGGAGGTATTAGAGGCATCCAATACAATAAAGACATCATTGCTTGGCAATAGGAAAGTTTATATATGTCATACTAGAGTAATGAACCCACAGCTTCTCGGAATTGTTCATGGATGAAAAGTAATAAACCATCTAATTATTTCAATTTGTGCATCTGAATGTAGAAGGCTCCACTTTATTTCTACAGCACAATTTGACATGGACTTATCATGAGTCATGAAGAAAAGGACATTTACTGGTCACCCACGAGAATGAATGTAAGGAGGTGAAGATGATAGTCAAGTTTCTTTGCTGAGTGGCACCGTCAGACTCAATTTTTATGAGTGTCAGTAGAGCAGCCTTTGGTTATCTCTAAAGCTTTAGTAGTGGAAAAAGCAATTTTTATCAATGCCTGCACCATTAAAAACCCAAGTGAGTTTCTGGTTTGGCTACTTATTTATATTTATAAACATTAATCAAATACGATGCAGAAGAAGAAAAGTGCACTATGTTTTAAAAATATAACTAGAATGACACTTTCTTGAAAAATTACATATGAATCTCACTCACTGATATCCTTTACATATTAATCTCACAGCCATTTGGTTCGAGGAGCAAAAGGTATGCTCCTGACATTAACCTAAATGGACACCAACCCACCCCACAGACAAACACTGCCCTTGCCCCAGTTTGTCAGCATTTACAGCCCTTTGAGACCAAAAAGCTGAAATCTCAGCCTTGACAGTCTGACCCTCCACTAAAGAACACAATGCAGAAAATTAACAGCACCTGCAAAAATACCCAGACATGCCTGAAAAAGTCCTCTAGGGCAAAACTTGCTCTACCTTCTCCTTTTAGTTGGTTCTTTGCAAGTAAGTTTGATCAGTTCCTTCCTCTGACAGTGTCTGAGAACTGCCTCTGAACAAAGTGGTAAATTCTAGTACAATATTCCTCCAGTTTTACACTACAAAGTTATACCCACTGTCCCTGTGTGAGCGTGAATGTCTGCTGGTTTTAAATCTTTAGGGGAATAGCAAAGTTGAAGTCTGAACTCAAAGTCCTCAAATACAAATTTAGTAACAGTATGGGAAAAAGGTCACAGAAGAGAATTTCTGCTTGTTAACAAATGTAGTACTGCCTGCAAGTAACACTAAAAAAATGAAGCTCTCTCTTCCAAGGCCCTTATATTTCACAAACCTGCAACAAAAATATCCTGCGGCGGGTTCCATAACAGAACCTCCTCTTCCACAATGTCTTGGAGGAGGGAAGAAGAGACGGCAAAAATAGGAAAACCAAGTAAACAAATGGCACAAACTAGTGAGTCTAGGTCAAACTGTAAGGGCACTTCATCATAAAAGTGCCCTTTTAAAGTGCAAAGGTTAAAAAAAAAAATAGAGAAGGCATTTACTTAGCAGCATTATGTGCAAATTAATTGAACTGAAGGCAGAAGATAGAGGTTCTGCCTCAGTTTTACCATCAAACTGTCTCAGAAACCCAGTTTATTGTTTCAATTACTTGTATTCACACATCCTGATATTGAAGCTCTTCAGAACACACACTGTCTTCTCAATGCATCACTGAACAGCAACCCAGAGTCACAGTTCATATGTTTGTTTTTACATGTTTTTATCACAAAGGAAAACAGTATGTTTTAAGGAAAGGTAATTACACCATTTATTTGCAATGCAATGATTCTACTTAAACCATAAAAATATAGAAATCTACCCTTTTAAAAAGAAGTATTCATTCTCTCTGTGTCAATCTTCTCTGCCTTTTTAAGCAACACAAAATACACACATGCAAGTTAATAGTTAGCTTCAAAACACTTAACAGTATTCAGAAGTAATTAAGGAAAAACTTCTAAGCATCTCATTTCCTAGATGATGATACCCTAGTGTAAAAATCTGTTTTCTGAAAAGATTTAATTTTCTATCCAGGTATTTTATGAGGTCTCAATAAAGCACAGTCTGCTTTCTTTCTACTCTCTGCAGCTGGATATGATTGAGTCTACTTTTTCTACTGATTCGGTAACTTCTGTTGATTATGAAGACTCCAATCTGAGAAATCTTTTTCATGAAGAATGCTTTCCAGTGATTTTACTGAAGCAAGATGGAACTAATCACATGCTTAAGACTGACCATATGCCTATTCATTTTGAGGCAAGTGACAAAAAAAGGAAAAAAAACAAACAAGTAATTTTGTTTAATTTTTAAAGCCTTCAAGCGGAAGAGGTTGTGAGGAATCCTAACGTGGGGACATTTTATATTAACAGAGCAAGCAGGAGTTTTTTTAAAATTTGCTCATCAAATTCCTCTGGCTCTTCAAAGCTCCACCTGACAGCCAGAATGGTTTCTCTGTCCAGACCTTATTCAGCTTTGTAACGACATGTACTCAAGCAAAGTGATCATTGGATAGGGGGCCAAATCCTACAAAAATCAGGTGAAGAACATATAAACATCTAAAATCTGAAAGTTTCTAAGTCTTCAGAAAAAAATAAAACAAGTTGCTTTGCATGATTCACATCCCTACTTTGCACTGCTATCACTTTTAAGCAAATTCTTTCAGTAGGTCCTTTTAAACATATACACCACTGAAAGAAATTTGCGCTCCTTTAACATATGAAGACACCAAATGACATACCTAGATGCGCACCAGACTAATAAGAAATTAGGCTATGCAAACTTTCAACTCAGTGAAACATTAAATAAAAAATGCTTAAGGAAGGGAGTTAGTAATATTGCCTTTCTATGACTCAGTGAAAGCAGAAGAGTCTACTGCACACACAGCACAGCAAGCATAGTTTACCAGAGAATGAACACTCACTCCCTTTTATGCTCATTTTTCATTCTGGGGTCACACTCAGAACCAAAATGGAGGTCAGATTCTCACCTCTTCTCAAAACACATATACAAAGAAAACTGAAGAAAACTCACAACATGAAAGTCAAAACACATTAAGCTATTTCTGGAGGAGTTCCACAAGAAAATCCACAATAGTCTCATAATACACTACATCAAAAACCATGTGGGATTTCCACCATACTTATTTCAAGTGCAAATACCTTAAAATGCAACAGAAGTGTAAAGAAAAAAAAAGATAGTCTTTTTAACTCATTTCTTTTATTCTGTTTATAGCATGTTCTGATAGTGAAACTATCTTCAGCCAAATCAACAAGCCTTCTCTCTATCTGAACAAGCACAGGCACAATAAAACTAAAAGTACTTCTTCAAAAGCTTTCTGAACTGATGGTGTTTTGCTGATCTGCAGGATCACAGCATTTGCTAAGTTATTGCAGTATTTCTCTCTACTTGCCTGCCACCTTATTCATGCCATGACATTAAAAAGGAAAAAAACCCAAAACCAACAACCAGACCCCCCCCCAAACAAACAAACAAACAAAAACCGCCCAACCAAAACAACCAAAAACCCCCAAAAAACCAAACAAAAACCACAAAAAGAAGGAGGTGAGAGGGTTTGGTTGGTTCTGGGTTTTCCCCCATATAAGTAAAATCCTACTGCAGCCAACACTGACTGTAAGTGCAAAGGATTTACAGCCTGTACCAGCAGGTAAGTAAACAGCGTGCTCAGCAGAGCAGAATTAAGTATCCGGCCAGAGACAGGAAGCCAATACTTTACAAATGGGACTGTTTGGCACTGACATGCCAGAGGCATCTGCATGCAGCTCCTTAACTACAATTACTCATGAATCTCTTCAGATACCGTTTGTTATCCTGACTCTAAGTAGCTCTCTCTAGTTTGTTTACGCATTAGCCATGACGAATGCATCTTGGAAACTCTGACAGCCAAAGATTACCTCAATATGAGCCAAAGAGAAAAAAGAAAAAATGTCGAGGTTCTTCAAAACAGCTTGCTTAGGTTCTTCCAGTTAGCCAATACTCACCTACATAGGCTTCATCATCCACTGGCAGGCGTACTGACATGCAGAGGTAGGTATCAGACTATTTAAAAGACAAAAGGAAAGAAATTACCTTTAAATTGGAAATGTTTAGAATTAAAAGGGTTGAAACAAAGCATCAAAAATTTTCTACGCTTTCTGAAGATGAATGTGGGAATACTGAACAAAAATATACACAAAAGGACCACCTAGAAAAAATATCACCTACATCACTAAGACATCTGGCCAAAGATGATGTATGTTACCAGGATTACTACTATAAAAAATAAATTATTTGCCATCGTTTACTTAGATGTAACAGGGATTAGGCTATAAGGTCATCAAAGTGATTATTAAGTTGATAGCTACACAATTATTTTAAACCTTTTCAACTTTTAAGGCTCTTTAGGAAAGGAAGTATGTCACCTAGCGGAATTTCACTACCACGAATTCAAAATCTGACAGGACTTTCACTTTCATAAAGAAATCTAAATGGATGAAGGTAAAACTCCTGCTATGACAAACTTTAAATCTACCTTTAAAGAGGACACTGCCAATAGGTAAACAATTAAACAGAGCTGAGGAGGAAGGACAGGTACAATGGTGATAACAGTATGCGATTACACAGAGCAGTGATGTCCATGGATAAGAAAACATATCTGGTGTTTTTGTTAGAAGATGGGAAGGATGAACAGAGGTCAGGAGATAAAACTGATGTGAATGCCTTTGTATACTCTAGTTACATGCATTTACACAATGAAGATACTAAAGTCTTCTAGAAATAGATAAGGAAATATTCTACTTTTTCTATATAACTTGGGTTGAGAAATTTTTATTTAAAAAAAACAAAACAGTCTAATTTAGAACCTTATACCCAAACTTTGAGAGACTATGGCAGCAACGCTTCACATTTTAGTAGAAATAAACAGTTTCACAAGAATGTTGACATGTCAAAAGAAAGCCCAACCTAGGGCAGATCTGTATGGGCAGCACATTCCTAGATCACATAAGGGGTTGGTTTCCAGTGATGCATCCATGGAGCAACCACAGCTGTGAAATCAAAGCCATATCCTGGCCCCTCCACCTCTCTACAAGTCCAGTAGCTCCTTGGAAAAAAAATGCAGGGTTTTTGGCAACCTTTCCCATAGCCTTGACATCACAAGATACACAAATTAAATTCATGCAACTAAACTACCAACACAAGGACAAATGTCAAACTTGGCTCCAGTAATTTGCAAATCATTCCAGTAAATGTACCACCACCACAGCCGTAGGCTGAAGATGACACAAAATCATTTGAGGTTTCTTTTCCTTCCACCTCCTGTTTGGAAATGTCTACAAATTTCTTCCATGAACCAGCCATATATTTTACAGAGCTTAAGCTGCCTGTTAGCTGTATGCCCCTAAATGAAGAGATTTCAGTAATCCATACAGTCATCATTGCACAACAACAATGTGAATGCTCATAATCTAGGTACAACCTTACTGGTAGGACCAAAAATTCATCTTGATTCCAGGGAATACATGCAGAAGTTTAGATTCTTAGAATCCTAAAGAATTTATTTTCAGTATCTTTTTTTCACCAGGCTTTTATCTGGGTATCTGGAGTATGAAGGATCTTGAAAATAAAATTAAGTACAATGGCCTACAGTGAAGCTGTGGAAAAGCTCAACTCAACAGAAGTACTACTTGAGAAGTTGCCTTTCTTTTTTCAGCTTTCAGGAGGTATTTTTGACGAAACAACCAATAACTGCAACCTTGCAAGAACAGTTCTGACATTACATGCACCTTCCGATTGCACATCTACATTGTATGGTCATAACTTGCAAGCAAAGAACCAGTTAGTTCCATTATACATCTGTTAGCCAGCTGTGACTCTAGATAAGAAATGAGACTCTCATGTGTGCATAACAAAATGAAAGAAAGAGGCCAAAAGAATTTGGTTTGTGAAGCCCCCCAGGAAGTACTAACCTACAGCCAAACAATGAATTCAGAATTCACTATAATCCAGTTGAAAAAAGATTTTCTTTTCACAGAAGTTGCATGGCAAAAAAGAGAGAGCACAGGACATATTGATGTTGCTTTAAAAATACTCTTCTGTTTTCTAGAATTTAACTGATTCACATCTTCTCTAGTAATTTCTGTTCCTCCTCCGTTTTCTTCTTAACTTTTCTGCCTTTCCCACATGAACTGTGATACTTGAGAACCCAGGACGTGCAATTAATCACAAGCAAAACAGTGATACACCTCCAGAATGCCCTCTAAAAAGAGCCCACAACTAGGAACAAGAGTACACGAAGATAGCAAGCTAGAAGGAAGCCACTACACTTCTGTGTTCCTTCTCCCACAAAAATGACCTAACAGCATTCAAACTACAAAGCTGTTGGTTATCTCCTGCTGTGAAACACAAGGCAACAAAGATTGTCTTTTCTGCCACTGCTTCTTGGTGCTGCACTTGTCTAAATCGGAAACAAGTTTCCTGCACAGTTACTGTGGGACGCTGTGGAAGGAGTTAGGGAAATGAGAAGAGTCTGTGAGATTGAGAGAAGAACATGAAAGTATACAAGGCTAGTCATTGACTCCTCTCACTTACTTTTTCAGAATTATTTTTAGAAATTGCAAGTTCCTTTCTATTGCAATCTCCCCTTGTACTTCCTCCAAACCAACACTAGACTGTCGCATTTCAGTTTACTGTGTACACATGAATGTGAAAAGTATTATGTCCCTTTCTACTATCTATTACAGTCTTCTGTTGTTGGTGTTGGGTTTTGGCTTTATTTTTCTTTTTAAATAAGAATCTGAATGGACTGATCTCTCCCTATGTGTTTCCTAGCTGTTCAACTAATGGCTCCGCAGGTAAAATCAATAAAACGTAATTACAAATGTGCACCTGGATGAACTGAGAGTACTTTTCACTATAGTAGAAACTAAACTTCTGTTTTGCAGAAGTATATTTCCCTGGAATAATACCTCTTGCTCCAAATTACATGTTCCAGAGGGGCTCTCCCCAATAACTTGAAAACTTCATTTTCCCTTCAGTATTTTTGACAGTGCCATCTGCAACAATGAGTCATCATCTACTGCAGCACAACATATTGCTCTTTTCAGGCACCTGCAGCACTCCAAAAGAGTAGATCTTTTAGTGATATATGTAATTCCCTGCAATGGCTCATTGAAAAAAAATCACTGTTTATCTTGCTTAATGAAACTGCATGTGGAAATGTGAAAGTGACAGTGGAATCTCAGACTTTTACGTGAATGTTAAAAATGCTAATGATAATTTTAAAACTCTTAATTTTTTTCATTTTTACTCACTTGGTTCAGCAGAACTTAATCAACTTCATACCTGAAAGAGTATACTACTACAGCTTTCATGGAGTATACTGAGGGTTAAAAATATTAGGTCAAAAGTATTGTCCCTTTTCATATGCTTTCTGCTTGTTTTCTATCAGCTTGACAAAGTTGCAGTAATGTACAATTTAATGTAACTAAACTCACTAATGCATCTCAGAGATTTGGTGTAAACACCAATTCCAAATAAACACATCTTACTAGCACAACTGGAAATATTTCATTTTATAAAACTCATAGTCCTTGTTCTGTCAAACTTCAATGATTCTGAATCAAATAAAAAAGATTTTTCTCTCATTTGAAGTTACTTTTCTGCTGCCTACTATCCCCTGAACAGAGATGTGTACCTCTAAGAGTTATCCTGACTTTTTTGTTCATTTTATGCAAATGACATTGTAGGGAAGGCACTGTTTTCCTAGCTCGTCAAAAAAAGAGTAAGTGGCAAAAACTGCAATAACCTCACCTGCTTAGGTGTCACCCCAGGCATGCGAATGTCCAATGCAAAATCTGACAGACCAAGTGAAATCACTGGCTGGTCACTTCCAAGGCATTCACTGGAAAGAGATCTGGTAGTATCTTTATATCTTAAAAAGAAGGAAGAAAGGTTTTCTTTTTAAATACTGATTTTTGTTACGTTTTTCTAAAAAGAGAAAGAACTAGAAGAGGAAATATGACAATGCTGAGTAGTTCCAGGAGTGATCTCAAAATTTCACTCCTCCACAAGCTGAGGAAAACATCATAGTTGTCCAGCACTTACTGAATTAGTTCTTTGAGCAATCAGACCAACTAGTTTGGAAAACATTAGCTGAAAACGTAACCTATATCATATAATCCTAATAAATTGTCTGAGGTACAGGGATGTGCAGACACAGGATTAACTCACTATAAAATGTCAAGTACTATTAATAATTCGCAACAGTTTTGGGTTTTGGGTTTTTTTTAAGACTGTGCCTGATTTATAAGTCTGTACAGATAAAATTTAAATTGCAAGCAAAGGGAAAGCTTTTAATTCAAACACTATGACATTTATAGCAACTTCTATGCTGCTTCAAGTAGCAAAGTAAAACTTCAAAAAGCAAAGTTTCCAACTTCACATGAATATCAAATTTTGTACTGAATGTAATGCAGAAACAAATTGTATGAAAAATGTAGATCACTGTAAAGAAGTCAATAGTAAGACATCAGAAACATGATGTAACACTGACATAAGTTTTTAATATGTATATTCATGTATAAATAAATATAAAAGTGACATGATAAATACAGTACCCAATATATCTCACTAACAGTAAACTCCTTTTTCAGGAGCTAAGAGGCTACTTTGCTTGTCCACAGTACATTGAAGTTTACCTATGTGATTTTGCCCTCAAACCACCCCTAAATTTCCCAGGATTGCTCAGTTTTAAGTTAGTTGATTATTTCTTATTAAAACATCACTTTATACTGCAAGCTAACTTGGGCATCTGAAATACATCTACTCCCTGTGTAGGATCAAATACAGCTGTAGTGTTATCAAAAAAAGTTCTACTTTATTGTTTTATCATCCTAAACTCACCATTAATGAGCAACCTATGGATAAAACATGAGTTTCTGTCTTCAATGCAACAAGAGTGACATTCCAAAATTGCAGAAAGAAAATTCAGGGCAATACCAAACAAATACCATACATATTTTAATCTAGGACATGCTTCTCATACTTTTGTAATATTGTGACTGCATGCATCCAAACACACAATATCTTCCCGCAAAACTCACCTCTTGAAGACCGAAAGTGGGCTTCTGAAACCCAAGCAGACGTTTTGAAACAGAAGAAGCAGTATTAGCAGGTTGTTAACGAGGCCAGCCATGTCCACCCTGGTGTTTCTGGCCTGATTAAGTGAGCAGAGAAAGGGCAGCACGGTTCTATCGGCTGTGATCCTGACAATTAGGCGGCGGCAGCAGCAGTATCATTTCACCACTTCATTATTATGTGCTCTGCGGGCATTCTCCAGCTTCTGACAGACCATCTGTCTTGGAAGGCGATGCACTGTAAATCAGAAAGGTGGATGATGCTATGTTGTCTCTATTATTAGCTGTAAAAAGCTGTTGAAGACTCTCCCTCGCAGGCAGATGACACTGTACTTCTGTCTACCTAAGGAGCTGCAAAGAAGTGTCACTCCTGATGCTTTCTGCCCAGGTTGTGCAGCTAAATCTGCATGTTCCTTTATCAATCCACAGTGCCAGAGACTTCAAGTGGCATCACAGAAACCAGCGTCAGTCATCCTTCAGAACCTGTAAAAATAGAAGCAGATAAAGGATGACTAACACATTACAGCATTAATTCTCAGCAAATCCCCATTGAGGCATTTTAATACATTAGTATGTTCTTTCATAAGCTTTAGCCCAATCCAAGTAAAGACTGCACTGATTCTGTTGATTCCTCCTGTCCCTCTCCTTCCCCCCATACAGGGGCAGGAACAGATACACTTCATACTGATATGAATGTACAAAAGGTACTCTCAAACATATTTTACATGATAGGAAGAAATATAAAAACCTCCTCAACAGGCAAAAGGCAAAGCATGGAGCATTTCACACAGAAAAACACTAGTGTGTTCTACAAGCAGCAAAACAGAGCCAAACACTGACATAGAAGAAATCAAGCTTTGTAAATTTTATCAACTATCATCACAGGTTTCTGCATGTATTGCAGGCCTGGGGAATACTTTTAACTCAACATATAATAAACCATTATGTCATTAAGGTATCTGTTTCTGAGGTATTTCAGTTACTTTTTACATCCATTTTGGAAAACTGATACCTACAATTTTTGAAAATACTGTAACAAAAACTACTGAGATCAGACTACTTTACATTAGTTAAGCAGTTTTCTGTTCATTCATATACTGAGGCTGCATCAGTGTAAACCATTACTCTCCTTTCTGCTTTAACTTCAACTGTTCTTACTTCCCCATTTTAGTCAGCAGCATATTTAATTTAAAATTTTTAAGGTTTTTGAGTAATTATGCTAGAAAATCACACTCTGTTGTACTGAAAACATATAGTAGGATTCTTTTTCTTTTCAAAAATTCCAGTTTTAGCAGAAGGAAAATGTCAAGTCACAATAAAAAATCTTTAACATGCATTATGTAGTAATTCTTCTGAGGTAAATACAAATATGAAGAAAACCACCCAAGACCAAATATCTCCCAGTCCCTGGAGGGCATAGTCAAAATACTATTATAAAGATGAAACAGAAAAGAAGGATTGTGATGTGAAACCAATTAAAATCCATGGATTTAATGAGAAATCACTCCCATCTCAGGGCATGTGGACCAAAAAGGCTTATAAATCGAAAGTGCTTAAGCAGACAATGAGAAGCCATGCTGGCTAAACAGCCACTGCAGGTTGTTAAGCTGCTACACTACATCTGCACTGAACTATTTGCAAAATTTAAAAATCCGACTACATCCATCATCATTAAACTTGCAAATTTTATTCACTGAAGGATAATGGCACAAAAGATTCAGTCACAAACAACTAAAAATAGACTTCATATTAGTTTTCAGCTTGCCAAAAATATGCCAGAGCTGTCCAAAACCATTCATGCAAGCAAGGATACAATCTTAATTCCTTTTTTAATGTAAATTTTCATGTCTCCACTTTAGTGATCTAAATCATTTTTGATAGTGAACTATGCAAAGCTGCAAGACATAGCACAGGACTGTCTTATGATGGAAACCAAAAATCATTTAAAAACAAACAAACCAAAACCAGACAAGTGTGATATGCTGACACGCTTCATAAAAGTTAAGGCAACTATAAAAACAGAAGGCTTCGTTACTTTTACTGTTTAAGGTGTAACTATGCAATGGTCACTGTTCAGTGTCTTTGTAAACCATCTGACCAGAAGTTCTACTACCTTTTCTTACTTGCATTATACAACAAACTGTGTCTTTTTTTCCCAGACCCTACTGCAAAGGCACTTGAGGAGCAAGAACTCTGATGAACAGAGACAGGAAAAAATACAATGAAAATTAACACGCACAGAATTACAACATTTTAATTCTTTTTAAAAAAATATGAAGATATATTTTCCAGCGACTAGAATTAAAAAGAAATGCTTAATTTTTGCCAGCTTCAGTAAGTCTGAGATTGGTTACATCTACAAACTGTTACTGCTACAAACATCTAGCTGGCACACAATTTATTAAAGGAAATTTATAGAAAGGAAATAAAGGAAAAGAACTGAGAAACCATATCACTAATAGTCCCCTCCTCATCTGAACGACAAGGGTTTCTTTATAGTAGCCTTTATTTCTCACTACAGAGTTAAGCATGGTCATAGTGAAAACCACCAAAATACACCTTAATGTTAAGAGGAAAATGGGACAATTCGAGGCTTTCAGAACGCTGACCTCACAAGTGGGGGGAAGAGTAATAATCTGAAATCAACTAAAAAAAGCAAAGAAATTAAATCTGCACTGAGATAAATACACATATGACTAACACCTCTCCATCCTACTTAAAAATGGTCCAATTGCATCCCCAAATGCTTTTTATCAGTTGGGTGAATATGAAATGGATGAAAGTTTTATGCACCTGGAACTTCAGATTAGAGACATGCACAACCAAATTTTACATTTGGAAGAAAACAAGAGAAAAACAGAAAAAAAGAAGAAAGAAAGGGAAAAAAAAAGAAAAAGGCAACACTATCCTGAAGTGATTTCAATGTAATTTTAGGCATGATGCAATACAGAAGGATATAAGACAACAAGGAAAAAAGTGAGGATGAGAGATTCCATAATAAGATTACACAGTTACTTAGGTTCATTATGTGGACATCTAGATATCACTGTTACACTTTCAATTTGGGTAAGAGATCCCAAGGGAACAGAAGTAGTGAAGTAAAATGACATAATTGATGACAAAGACTAAAGTGAAAGGAGAGAAAGGGAAATCAAAATTAGATTGGGCAATGTAAGTATGGTATTTTAACCCACACACCCCACCCAGACATAGCAAAAAACAATTACATAAAAGGGAGTGAAGAAAAACAAAAGCAACTACCACAAAGACTGAAGGGAGAGGGGGGAGGAGAAGAGAGGAGAGTGGCCAAGAAGCTGAAACTCAAAATAAAATGAAAAATAGAGTAACAGTATATCAACATAATGTTACACAAATTAAAAGTATGTCTTTTAAAAGAAGAGAAATTTAATGATTAAACTCCAAAAATCAACTACAGAAAAAGAAAGCTCTGTATTAGCCACAAGTTGATAAGCACATTATAGTAATTTTTTGTTTTGAGTTTAGTCACTAGAACACTTTATGTACATTATCAAGTGCACACAACAGAAACAGAAACCACCCTTTAATCATCTCCACTACCTTCAAAGAAATGAGAAATTAGAAGATGATTGAAATTCCTGAAGATTAATATGCAAGTCTATCACAGATGGTAATTTCTTGTAGTTGAACATCTTTTGTTTCTTATGCATTGAAATGACAGAAATGAGCAAGGATTATTTGAGCTCTCTCCAGATAAAGCAGAGTCCACATTTTGCTTTAGGAAAAATTTAAAGAAAAAACAACTTAGGCAACAACTGGGTATACAAACAATATCTATTTCAAGAAATGAACTGCAGCTAGGCCTCCAAGTTGAAGCACTTTGCTTCTAGTAACACAGGATAGTCAATATGTTGTGGGATCAGCTTATAGATTCATTATTGCACTAAAGGCAGCCACTTACAACACTTCAGTCAAAGATGCACAGAAAAAAACACATTTGGCAAGAAGCTGTCAAATTAAACAACCTCTTGATGCTCAACATCAATAAAAAACACCTCACAAAACAGATACCTAGTGGCTGGGAGAGCAATGTCAGGAACAGAGATATATAATGCACACGACACCAAAGTAGGACAAGTGGCTGATACACCACCAGGTCCACAGTGGAGCAGAGACCCACCTGCAGCCCATGGAGAACCCCACACACGAGCAGGTGGATGCCCGGAGGAGGCTGTGAACCTGTGAGAAGCCTGTGCTGGAGCAGCTCCTGGCAGGACCTGTGTTCCCATGGAGAGAGAAGCCCACACACCCTGGAGCAGCCTGTTTCCAAAAGACTGCAGCGTGCGGAAGGGACCCATACCGGAGCAGTTCATGCAGAACTGCAGCCCATGGGAAGCATCCACACAGGAGAAGTTTGTGGAGGACTCCCATGGGAGGGACCCCACACTGCAGTATGGGAAGGAGTCCTCGCCCTGTGGAAGAAGTGGCAGAGACAATGTGGGACGAATGGAGCAAAGTCTCCATATTCCTGTCCCCCTGCACTGCTGGGGGGAGCAGGCAGAGAATTCAGGACTAAAGTTAAGCCTGGAAAGAACAGAGTGGCTGGGGGAAGGTAGTTTTAAGATTTGATTTTATCACTATCCTGCTCTGATTTTATGGGTAATAAATTAAACTAATTTCCCCAAGTTAAGTCTGTTTTGCCTGCAACAGTAATTCTTGAATCTTCTCTCCCTGTCCTTATCTTGACCCTTGAGCCTCTCATTATACCTTCTCTTCCCTGTCCAGCTCAGAAAGAGAGTGACAGAGCAGCTTGGGTGGGTGCCAGGTGTTCAGCCAAGGCCACCACACTAGAAAGAACAATGGTATCTTCAGCTGCATTAGTCTAAGTATTGCCAGCGGGGTGGTAGACGTGATCCTTCCCCTCTCCTCAGTGCTGATGAGGCCACACCAGGAACACTGTGTCCCGTTCTGGGCTTCCCAAAACAAGAGAGACATGGACATACTGGAGAGTCCAATCAAGTGCCATGAAGACAGTGAAGACACTGCAGCACCTCTGCTATGAGGACTGGCTGAGAGCTGAGACTATTCATCCCACAGAAAAGGCGGCTCAGGGGGATCCCATCAAGCTTTAGAAATACCTGAAGGGAGGGCGCAAAGAGGATGAAGCCAGGTGCAAACTTGTTCAATATCTTTATCAGTGATTTGGACGAGGGGATCGAGTGCCCCTCAGTCAGTTTGCAGATGACACTGGGTTGGATGGGAGTGTTGATCTGCTGGAGGGCAGGAAGGCTCTGCAGAGGGATCTGGACAGGCTGGATGGATGGTCTGAGGCTCACTGGATGAGGTTCAACAAGTCAAGTCCCTGGTCCTGCCCTTGGGGCACAACAACCCCAGACAGTGCTCCAGGCTGGGGGCAGAGTGGCTGGAAAGGTGCTCACCAGAAAAGGACCTTCAATTACCCACTGTAGCTGTTGGCACCCTTGTACTTCCCTCGGCACTTGTTCAGGCAGACGATGCCCTCATCCTTGGCCACCTCCAGGAGTGCTTTAATTTTCCCCCAGACCGACTGGTCAGTGTGCCAGCAGGCAACAGCCGGCCTTCTCGCACACAAGAAAAGATGTGAGCATACAGCAGGGGCTGCAAAGGATCCCCTTGTTTTGGCAGCAATCCACACTAGATTTGGTGCAATACTAAAGATTTTTTAGAAGATTTTGACAATTGAAGTGATAAGTTTTCAAACATAGTTTGTCTCTTGATTTAATTTATAAATTAATTTATATTTTGCAAATTTCTATTTTCTGGTACCAAAACATTTTTCAGATACAAATATCAAAGGAAGAAAAAAAAAAAAAAAAGATAAATATGATCGGTCTTAATGTTTTTATGAACCCTCTCCAAAATTTGTTCTCCTGAGCATATTTTTAAAAGAAATATTTCATGATAAGAAGCCTCTTGCCCACTCCATCAGATGAAGCACAGTATTCACACATTAAATAAAGAACTGTGACTTGAATTTTCTAGTATTATAGCAGTGAAACTGGATTCTTTCTAACAGGATTTACTCTTTGAATGCTTACCAGCATCAGACAATGTGGGTTTTTTTCCTATTTTACTAAAACTATAAAATGACAATTAATATTAAGCTCTGCTTACAAGAACAGTTCATAAGGGCAAGAGAATATATGTGAAACAGTTGAATATCTGAATATCTAACCTTATTCAGAGAGATTCTGATGACCTGTTAAGCCTTTTTTATGGGTTTCCTACTGGGAGAATAAGCTCTACTTACTATCTAAAGACAGACTATCTGTACCAAGAGCAATCAATAAATCAAAATCCTTCACTCTGTCAATTCGGTAGGCATGGTGAGTTTTACCTCCTAGACAGGTTTGTTGCTTTTTGTTTGGTTTGGGTTTGGGTTTGTTTTGTTTTTGGTTTTTGTTTTTTGGGGTTTGGTTTTTTTTAATTAACTGAAGTTCTATACAGCAAAAAGACAGAGGATGAAGAACTGTCATTTACATGTAGCCTTTCCCTTTTAAAGATCGACATGGACACAACACAACATGCAGGTTCCTAACTGCTATAAAGAGAAATCATAACCCCTACCACCCCAAGCCATAAGCAAACCTGGTTCATTAAACAATAAAGGAAAATTCCATTTTACTTAGCAGGCAACTCATACAGCAATAGCAGATATGGAAATCACAAAAAAAGAACATAGGAAAACAGGTTAAAATACGTTTATGCAAAGAAAAAACAGGGACATTACTTCCAGGGGGATTGCAAAAAAAAGAGTTTATTGTGTTCTCCTAATTTATAGAATATATAGAAATTAAAACCAACCTCATATTTTTATTGTGAGCATGAGAAAACACAGAAGAACCAAAGGAAGCCAAAAAAACCCTCTGACTCAAGGTGTTAGCCACTGCCACCCCAGGCTCCAAGCTCTGCACACAATTGCCACCCTCAGCAACTCCAAGATGACTGAAAGGGGCAAATTTAAAAGTTTAAGCAGACTTGGTTTTGTCAGATCAACTTCCAGAATTCTTAATTTTCTAACACTGAGTGAAAACTCAGTGGAAACAGAAGAAAATGTGTAAGAAAAAAAATGCAACAAAGATTTAACTGCTACTTCACAATGCAATTGATCTTACTCAGCAGCCTTTGCTTATACAAATCTAGATCTTTAGTCATTTTTTTCCAGGACTGAACTGTAAACTGTTAGGTATAAACTTGTTTAAGAATGAGGAATCGTACCTTTTTTATTGAACAGAGAAATGTAAGAAAACCACCAAAAAATTCCTTTCCTGTTCATATTAATACAAATGTGCTTGCATTAATAAAATATCAGGAGACTTCAAGCAGAAATTCACTTTTACAACCTGAAACAAACTCATGAAACTGCTTGAAACACTCCCTATTAAAGCAGTACAATGCAAAACCTCCCCTTCTTCTTTTGGTAGTCACAGACATTTTTCAGAAGTCTGAAGACAAGACAGCATGTTAGTTTTCCCACTCTGCATTTTAATAGTATTTGAAAAGCATTTTATTCACAATAAATCACCTTATGCTTTGACCAGGTATCAAAACAGGCAAAATTTTCTTGTCAATGAAGATCAACACTTTTTACAGAAAGACAACATCTTAGCAAACTGCTAATTTCATAGAATGAAAAAAAATGAACAAGCTGCATAGTACTAATTACTTACTTAAAAGGGAAAATGCGTAAGAAGCCTCTGCTTCCATTTAATATCCAGATCACTATCAGTAGCACAAAGTAATAAAAATACAAGTTCGTTGAAGTGCCCTTTGTTTTCCCTTTGTTATGCAAAAATAGAAAATATTAAAGGCATAATGTTTCATAGAGTTAGGATTAGCCTCCAAGGACAAAGCAGATGAGAGATCATTTTAAATACTCAAGTTCAATTACGCATTACATATGAACTATCAATTAAATTCACTGCATCTTCCTTCACTAAGGAGGACACCAAGTCAGGGCAGGGTGGGCTGCAGAAGTGGCTGCTCTGAGAAGACATGGGAAGCTGCCCCTGTGTGACAGCCAGTTCCACCCGGCTCCAGGATGAACCTGCCCAGAGCTGACCCCGGCAGTCACACCAGTGGCTTGCTGGCTTCCCTTCACTTACTAGAAGAGTTACCTTGTCATAAAAGGAAATCAAGTTTGTCCAGCAGGACTTCCACCTTGTGAAGCCCTGTTGGTTGTGACCAGTTACTGCACTGCTCTTCAGGTGTTTTTCAGTAAGTTCAAGAATAAATCTTCTCTGTAACTTCACCAGGCACTGAGGTGAGACTGACAGAACTATAGTTATGAGGATCATCCCTTTTGTCCTACTTCAAAATTGGGACATTTGCCAGTTTCTGATTGATGAGGACCTCTCCAGATTCCTGACACCATTCAAAAATCCTTGAGAGAAACCAGTTTCCTCAAATTTAATGTTTGGTTTATGGCAGTAAGCTGGCAGGAGATGACCCTGTCCTTAACTTGACCCATGACTTTTACAACGTGTTTCCCCCAGCAATTTCCTGGTGGAGGGGGGTTGATCAAGGGGCTTGGTGGACATGGTGTCTAGCCAAGGTCAACCCACCACACATGGCTGTTAGTCTATTTTAAACTGATTCATTCTAACCAAAATCCATCAGGGTGTGACTAAGGGAGCAGCTGAACTCAGAGAGCACAGAGAACAGGTGATGGAGCACAGCTGCTGCTCAGAGTACCTGTAAGTACAGCTGTGGAGTCCTGTGTGTTGCTCACTGTCATCAAATAGGACTTTCCTTTCTCTCCTCTCTTCCTGTCCCTGGCCACTGCAGAGACAAGCCTGTTTTTCTGTCAGATTACTGAGTTGGAGTGGTTCCCAAAGGTAGTAGCATTGGCAAAAAAGAAACAGCACTGTGTAGCTGGGAGTCAGGACAGTAACAGGGATGGGAAACACTTCTAATGTTAGAAATTCTCCAGCTCTCCTTGCTGTACCTGTATGACTTGTATTGCACCTTTATGACTGTTGTTCTGCAAATGGTGTTTGCTGGTTCTGTGCAGCATCCTGACGAGTACACTGCAATCATTAGTTCCATAGCTCCTATTTGCTCAATAAGATGCTGGAATGACTTGGCAATCTAAATACTATTCAAGACAACCTCCTGTCTTAGTTTGAGAGAAAACTAAGATATAAATGTTGGCCAAGAAATAAAAAATAATCCCTCTCCTTAAATTTAG
>JAWWTY010000088.1:11978792-12009498 GCA_035222235.1 Margarornis squamiger
TTAAATCCGTTCTACCAGTTTTTAAGGCGTTGGCTCCAAAGCTCTTGGAAGGAATTCTGAGTTTAAAACTATAACACCTCCCCAGACACACCATGTAAAAACCCACCCAAATAAATCTTACTAAGAAATGAAAGGTATGGCTGTTAGAAAGAAAATAAAGAAAAATTAAGAACTTTTTTCCCCCCCTTGAATTTTATGCCTCTCAAAAGCCATTCCAGGTAAAAATCTGGAATACCTTCCCACATATCCAGCCTATGTGATACAGTTAAACTAAGATTTATAGCACTGTAACTTCATAAAAATCACAAGCAAATTCAATTAATGAAAATAATTCAACAGAAGTTTGTTAGAGCTCATTACAAAAGTAATGTCAGTCTTTCTTTGTTCCAAATGGCTCAGACAACATCACCTCTTAATTAAGAAAAACATAATGAGAGTGGAAGACGAAAACCACGTCAATGAATTTAATTCCATTCAGTATTCGCTAGCAATTGAACAACATAAGATCCATACTAAAAGCAGATAAACTAATTCTCAACTATTATAGGCCTTTTTATGACAAATTTTTTTCTAGTTAAATACATTGCCTTCAAAACTACCACCCATGAAAATAAAAGGATTTTGTCAACATCAAAATAAATGCTAGAAATGTAGCATCTCTAAGACAGATTTTCAATACCACAAAATGTAATAATGCTAATACTAAGGTAACTGAACACAATAAAACAGACAACTATTTCAGCAGAACAAGCCTTAAAGCTATGTGGAATTTTCAAAAAGTAAATAGGCAGGTACTACACAATTGCCTGTGATTACACTGGCACTTAGGTTTTCTCTGAAGTCTTTGTACACAGATGGATGTGTACACAGATGGAGTACAGTAATACTATATACTAGGACACAGAGGGATAATCAAGAAAAAGGCCACGTTTCTTTGCTAGAAGGCACCATTACACATGGGAAAATGCAGTTCATAGGAGGAAACGGAAGAAAAACTAACCCCACTGGGAAAGGAAGAGTAAAGGAAAGAAAAACAGAAACCAAAACCAATGCAAGAAATAAATGCTGAGAATATAATATGCTTTGTTACTTTGCACAAAACATGCAACCTCATGGCAAAAGTGAGTAGAAGAGACTCCACACCAGAACAGGTGAATGTGCTTTAAAAGAAGCTTCAGCCTGTGGAGACCCCACACCAGAGCAGGCTCCTGGCAAGAGCTGTGCTCTGTGGTGAGGTACCCATTGTGATGGATGCAACTCAATCCCTTAGCCAAACATGCAGTTGTTTGGTAGAGGTCACAGAGTAGATAAAGGTCTGAGCCGCTAATGGGCCAAAAACTCTTCTGGCTTTTCTGTTCTCTGAAAACCCACAAAGGAGCACAGTGACCCAAGGAGCATCCATGCTCATGAGCTTGGAACACTGATCATGCAATTAACACATAAATAGTAACTGGCTTTTCCAAGACCCATCTGTCAAAGGAACAAAGAAAGTTATAGGCACAAGGAGTCTCATGAATACTTTTCCCATTGTATGCAACTTGATTATGAGCAAACCACTTAATTCCATAAATATGACAGCCTAAGTGAGCCACCCTTGAGCTCTCCCTGCTGAGCAGCCCGGCTGAACAGCGATGATCTCCACTGGAGCTGGGCCACCTCTCAAGGCTCACCCTTGAGGCAGGGAGACCTTTCCACCAAAGGGAGGTCTTTGTTTTGCACACAGCCTTGCAGTATGGCAGCTTTGATTTGTGCTTTGGTAACTTTGAATCATTGTTCTGATGATTGTGCCATACAATGATAGAGTGAACTTTGCCATCTAACTGTTAAGTCACAGTTTTTCAATATCTTATTAATACCACTTTTTTAGCTAAAACCCTTGACAGGGGTTCATTAAGTGATCTGAATCACCCATTCGCAACACTCATGGGGTGACAGGTTTTGAGACAGGACCTGTGGCCCTGCAGGGGACTCACACTGGAACAGCCTCATTCAGAAGAACTGTACTCTGTGAAGGGGACTCACATTATCTCAGTTTTTGAAGGACTATATCCCATAGCAGGGACCCACATGAGAGCGGGGCAAAGGGAGGAATTCATTGCAATATTAAACCCTATGGGCTGGTCCACGGGGAAAAGGGGTAGAGATTGTTAATGGAAACACCTTGAAATTGTTGTAACCAAGGTTTGAGTTGTATGCTATAGGAAGTGCTGTAGCACAAGAACCAGAGGTGGATGAGCCCTGCACGAGGCAGTGCAAATGCAGCTGTGACCTGACCTGAGCTGGCTTTGGTGCCCAGGAACTCCACACAACACACCACCTTCTCCTGTTCTGGATGTCCACCACAACAGATGGAGCCCAAAGCCACGGACTGAAAGAGATCAGTGGACATTTGTGGGCATTTTACAGGGGTGGTTCATAGATTAAGCATATGTGTGTACATCAAGAGACAGGAAGCAGTGTGTTTGTGGGGTGTGGATAATAAGGATGTATTGGTTAACATGGGATCTGAGAATGATATAAAGAGTATGGAATCGGGGGTGAGGGGTGTGTGGGGGGTTTGTACTGATTTGGGTTGCACAGAGTTAGTTTTCTTCATAGCAGCTTATATGGAGCTATGCCTTGGATTTGCGACCAAAACAGTGTTGAAAACACATCGATGTTTCAGCTACTGCTTAGCAATAATTACACAGAGCCAAGGCATTCCCTGCTTCTCATGCCAGCCCATCAGCAAGCAGGCTGGGAGGGGACACAGTCAGGACAGCTGGCCCTGACTGACCAGAGTGATATTCCATATCACATAAGGGAGGTCTAGGGGACATCTGGAGTGATGGCCTTTGTCTTCTCAAGAAACCATAAGGTGTGAGGCAGCCCTGCTTCCTGCGGGTGACTGAACACCTGCTGACAGAAAGGAGGAAATGAGTTCCTTACTTTGCTTTGCTTGTGCATACAGCTTTTGGTGTTCCTAATAAACTATCTTTATCTCAACCCATGAGCTTTCTCATTTTCTTATGACTGTCTTCCCCAATCCACTGTGGGGCAGTGAGAGGGTCTGGATAGTGCTGAAGTGACCACCAGCACATAAAACCACAATTAGTTGTGTTATGTTTGTTATCTCCATAAACCAAAACAAGCCAAAAGAGAAATAAGCATTTGTTTGAAAAAAAAAATAATCAGCATTACTATCTAAACTACTCTGGACATGTTCCCAGCTCTCTATAACCTCAAGCCCCAAGCTCCTGATAAAACTTCCTTGTAGAAATGTGTCTTACCCTGGTTCCCAGAACAAGAAGGGGGGATTCTCAAACTTACTCATTTACAGAGCAGAATGAATCAAGTGTAATTCCCTCAAAAATACTGTTCAGCTATATATCAGTAGGACTAGGAAGATGATACATGAAAAATAATAGGATTCCCCCACAATGTGTGAATTTTAGGCTGAATCCTCAAATAAATGGTATTAGTGACAAAAACATAATATACGATACTTGTAGGGAAAAAGAATATGAAATTGGATCTATGCAAGGTTAGGCACGACAGCTTATGCCTTCATGATACTGGAATTAAAAAAAGAAAAGTTTTAAACTGTATTTATATAGGAATTCTTGTTTTCAAAATGCAGATGATTCAAATGACTTTTAACTTCCTTTTCCACAAACTGCGGGGGCAGAAAAACTTTAAAATCCAAGACCTTCCAGTAACTCCATTGCCTATTTTGTCTCATGCAACAGCAGTGTTTGACTTATGAGGAAGAACATCTTTCCTTCACATTTCTATTTCCTTTAATTGTTCAGTCAAAGATATCTCTGAGAGACATAGAAAGAGTACGTAAAATTTGCAGTACTTTCTTCCACAGCATAACAAAACTTTTACAGCAATAAAGTTACCTAAACAATTAGTTATCATGTACTTGTGAGATCAATGGCATGTGCAATTTTAAAAGCTCACTGACACGCTGGTTCCTCCTGTTTGTCAGTAACACTGGATTTTATTCATTCTGAAAATCTTGGCTGGCATTTAAAAAAAATAATAGTTGGGAGTTTTGTCAACAGCCCCAGGTCAAACACATTTTCTCTCTCCCAGAGCCTGTTCAGTAATTTCAGACTACAAGTTACCTTAACTTTAGATTACCTTAACTAAAACCAGTACATTATTGTAAGCATTACTCACAGCACAGACTTTAAAAGCAAACTTATCCTTGAATGAAATGAACACAAACCTATAAACACAAGAGGAGAGAGGCTACTACTGAAGAAAACCTTTCATGCTACGAAAGGAGATCCTTAACGAGTGCTAAAATGAAAGATATACTTTGTCTTTTAAATATTTTACACCTATTAGGCTGAAAAACTGTGGAAGTTTGCTGTAAGAAAACACTCCAAACTTCAAAACTGTACTAATTTCCTTATTGCAAAAATAAACATTTTTGTAACAAGTCTGTTGATACACACACATTCATTCATTTAAATTACAAACCATAAAAAATTATCATGACTATCTAATTTCAAATCCTAGTGGATGCATGTTAAGAAACAACACCTTGCTGTGTGACAGACACCTGCACACAGGCAACTGCACATATTTGACAGTACAAAATTGGACTAAGCAGGGAGAACAAACCCAGATCACACACACACACACAACTGTGCTGTGCACTCCTGTTCAACTACACTAAAAACTGACTAAATTTCACATACACTTACAATTCAGATTTTTTATATATATACACACAATTCCACCAATAAAAGCAAAAATGAAGTTTTAAGAAGTTTCACTGTACACCAAATTTTTCTCAGAGCTGGGTAGAACCAAATCTCATGTCAGCGTGATTCGGTTTTGGTGTTTGTAAGATAATTCAAAGCCACATAAAACCCACATATCTTGTATGGAGATGCCAGATCAGGTCAGAAAGATTCGCAAGGTCATCTGTTCTCATCCTTAGAACACCAGTATACTTCACCCACATCTTTTTACACAAGTATCCCCTCCATCTCAGTTGGGATATAACATATTTATATATATATATATATATATATATATTCACTTTATTTGCAATTATTTTATGTCTCATAAGGGTATTTTGTCTTTTACACAGAATGTACGAGAACCATAATGCAAGAAGCAATGGCAATATCTTTGCTTGATACTGGTTTATCACTGTTTTCCACAAAACTCTGACAGATGTGGGTATAAAATTAGTCATCATACTGCCCTTCCTATACCACTCAAGCTTTACATTTTCTGACTCCTGCACAATGGCTGTGATTTCAGGATGAGGAAGAATTTTAAGTCTTAGCTTGTCCTTAGCCTGATTTCAACCAATTAGATGAAAAGCATTTCTGGAATACATAGTCTGCACAGAACCCAAGAAGTCTGGTTTAATCCCTTCTGAGCCTGTACATCAGAAAGCAAAAAAAATTAAGCTCTGCATTTTACTACAGATGTTGCTTTGTTGAGATCTGCAGACATCTGGCAAGAGGAACTGGAACATGCCAGGACCTAATCCAGATTTTTTTAGCTTTCTGAGTATGCCTTCCAACTTATTTTAAGAGTAGTATTTTTCTTAAAGTGTTCTTAGAATTCACATGAAATACAAATGCTCACTGAATATTAAAATAAACTTAAGAAATCTCCCTTAGGAAACAGGAAAAACTTGCTTACTTTTCCTAACCAGAGTACCTGTGAATCGCACTGACCACTGGACTTCTGAATTCCACAAGGAATTGGAAGGAAACAGAAGATCATTCAAGAGCTGCAATGAAATCTCTGCAATTTTGCTATGGTTTAACTCCAGCTGGCAAAGGACTTGGTTCTTTTGACTCAGTATTTATCTTACTGCTCATGCCCACTCTTCCAGACTCTGTATCGGTATTGCAAGTGATTCACTCAATACAACAGCAGTAAATACGTAGGCAGGTATTTAAATGCAAAACTTAACTTTTTTTTTTAATTGGAAAAAGAAAATTACCTGCTAATTATTTTGCCTTTTTCTTCAGAATGCAATCTCTCTCCTGTCCTATTCCATCTGTCAAGTGATTATTTTGGTTTGCTGAAAAGACAGCAACTAAAAAGGCTGTTTTCAGTGGTGACTTGTCATGCCAAAACTGTCTTTCATTAAGCACCTTGTGTGGGCCACCATGCCAATACGCTTCTTTGAGAAGCATTTGGTAATACTTCCTATCAAAGTGAACCAAAAAAAGACTTGGAAACACAGAATTTATTGGGACTTGATTCACTGTTGGAGGAGGGGATGGGACAGTTTGAGAGCAATGGCAACACACTGATAAAAAACCTCCTATCACTTTTCCCCGAATATCACTTTATACAGAGATTTCATTTTATGGAACAGAGTTAAAAATAACCTAAGCAATACAGCTTGCAGGCTACAGCGAATTTTTGTTATGCACCTTCATTTGTCTGTTCCACCTTTCTCCAGAACAACCACTCTTCTAAATGGACATATTTGACTGCCTTTTTTGTCAGTAGTCAAATACTGAATATGAGTAGCAAGATAGAAACTGATACTCCCAGGATTTTTTACCATTTTTTTCTGCTAGTTCACTTGATATTCAACTATTTATTTAACAATAACAACCTAATACAAACAGATAAACCACAAACTGGCCTCTCAGGGAAAAAGAGAAAGAAGGGTTTCTCCAAAGACTGGCCTTTGCTGGAACAGGACACAAAGGTGCTGCTGATCTTGTCTGATCCATGCTTTTGCCAAGAAAGGCTGGATCAGATCATCCTTGAGGTCCACTTCCAATGTGGTCCTCTATGATTCCCTCAAGAACAGTAATAATTAAAAAAAAAAAAAAAGAATCCTTGAGCCCAAAATTTTAAAAATCTTTCAGTCTTTAAAACTTGCACCCAGTGTCAGGGAACGGCAAAATACAAATTCTGTAAGTAGTAACAAAAAGCCTGTTACTACATGGCCAATACATGAATTCCTAGCCAAAACAGAACACACGGAATGAAACAAGCACTTCTAGTCACAAGTCCCACAGAAGCAATGAGATCCACCATGTTTCCAGGCTTGTCAAGAGATGGCAAGAACAAACCAAAATTATTGGCAATGGAGTGCCTTTTAAAAAATAAAAAAAAAAAACCCATTATCACAACCTATGAAAGGGTATCAGGGCTACTGCAGCACACAGACCCCTCCCTCTGGCATATAAAAAAACCCCCCATGATGCATGACACAAATATTTCTTGTTCATAGATAAGATGCAGTTCTGGAGAAAGTTTTTCAGTTATCTGAAAAAGGAAGTGTGTAAAACCAGCAGTCAGCTATTCAAGCTAACCAGCATGCAGAAGGAGATCCAAGCTGTCTGCAAAATATCAGCAAGCCAAGTTTCAGAAAGGCTCACAATTCCTTTATGCTATATTCTACAAGGCAATCACTGTATTGAATACTGAGTACTCCTAAAAGTACAGCCTACAGAGACTAATCAGCAGAGACGGGATTTGTTCACATGAGTGCAGGTCTAATCCCGTGAACTCAGCTGGAATATTTGTGAGAAGGCTCACTCATGAGCATATGCATTAGAAACCTGGTCATGATCCAAGCTACATAATCACCAAGTCACAAGCACACAGGTCTGTTTGCAGGAATGTCAGAAGGAGTTTTATTTGCAGTATAACATACACTATTTTTGCTTCGTTTTATTTTAACAACCAAGTTCCCATAAAGGAAAACTGTTTTGGCACTAATGCAATTACAAGCAAGGAAAACTACTTGGCTATCAAAAATTTGTATAAAATTGCCATTCTTAATTAGTATTAATTACATTAATACACTTTAACATTTCTCCTTAATGCAGTGACATGAAACACCTACAAACTAGAGAAGAGAGACTGCCTCCCAAAATCAGAACTGTGAGGAAACTCATTTACATGTTTGTATTTTGTCTAGTTCGACTGCAGAGTTTCACATTAGTGAACTTTATAAACCTGGAGTAAAAATTAAGTTTTAGACTAGCAAAGGGAAACACTTTTTAATTAACACACTAATGCTTATTAAGGGTATACCCCTGAAATTCATGAAAATGTAAACACAGTTGATTGAAAGATCTCTTATGTATTGCAGTTTTTCCAAATACAACACACACACACCTACTTGCATACAATTCACTTTTCAAAGTAGTATTTTATGTCCTCTTAGAGGACATAATCCTTTTTTTTGCAAGAAGTCCCACATCCCCCATTCCTAGCTCCCTACTCAACAAGATGGATTTTTCTGACATAGAGTGAAATCTACCTGGAGGTCAGGGGTGTGGGTTGAGGGGAGAAAAAACAAACGGCATTCATATCTTGTATAGGAATAGCATCAGGAAATATTTTGAATAGGATTTTTCAATAAAATACTTGTTGGCTGATAGAATTTTTAACATGTCCACTAGTCTGTAAATTATAAATGCATTATTTTGCTTTCCAACATTCCCTTCTTTCTGGGACAAGAACATGCATTTTTTCAGGGGAAAAAAAATTAAGTACAGAATTTTCCAAAATGCTGAATTTCAAGTTAAGCAAAACACTATACAGACTTCTGGCATTACATTACTTCTAGCTTCAGACACGCATTTTTACTTGAAAGTGAATTATTCCAGCTGAGTCCCAAAAACTGAAGCCTAAAAGATTTCAGGGATGCAGTACCTGAAAGCAGTTGAATGTAATCAGGTAAAACAAATCATTTTTTTACCAAAGTAAAAAAATCCAAAGACATATCTTTTTTAAGAACAGCATTAAAAATCACTCACATAAACATTTCATTGTCATATTTTAAGTTCTCCTTAACCATTGATAAAATAGAGAAAGAAAGCAGACTTTAAAATCTGTTTAAAATGTGTGTAAAATATGACAACAAATTTTGCCCAGTTTATGATAATGGAGAAGAAGGTCAGCTATCAGCAGACTAAGCACACCATTAAAAATCAGTACCTACTCCAATTGCTGAGAAAAATTAACATGTCTTTAACAAGATTACTATCTCAAGTGGGGAAACACTTGCTTTTCCAATGGGTTACATTGACAGTTTAACATAAGGCAAGTTATTTCACTAACTAATACAATAAACCAATGTAAAATAAAAATAATGTAGTCATTACAATAACGTGTCTAAAAAATAATCCATCCACCATAGAAAGGGAAGAAAGACTTTAGTGTCACACAAAAATTCCACTTCTGAAACTCCAGTGTCTATAGAGACAGTAAGACATTCCTTGGCAGGAAACTTACTACATACTCCAGACTCACCTTGAAATACAGGGCTTACCTTGCCTAACTCTTTCATATTAAATGTGCAGTTTCTACAATTACACCATAAATCTATCATTTTCACCTAAACTGCCTTCTGGCAATACAGACTTGAAATCAGGGTACCAAAGGACATGTCATAACGAGGTGAAGATTGAGGTCCAGGTCAAAGATGGAAACCATGTGACCAAATAATAAAAAAGGATACGAATGCTGTATTAAACAGTGCAATTGACATCACATTTTTCAGTGGGAAACAAGACATTTTAAGCATTAGAAACAAGGGCATAACTCATATAGCAGAACCTCCACACCAGCAACAAAAGATTTGTCCTTTTCTCAGGTTCAAATCACATCCTATACTGACCTTCTTTTCTTCAAGGGGTATTTTCTGACATTTCCACAAAACAAGGCTGTAGGTCTGATGACTCTTCCAAACATGGCTGTTTGCATTTATCAAAGAAGATAGCCTCGGTGACTCAAATGCTTTAATTCTGGACTCCTGTCTTCCCTTATCCTCCAGAAGTGGCCTTTTATTTTTCAGTTCAGATCTCAGCAGCAGGAAGGGATGATATCAATATGTCTGTTGCTCAGTGAACTTTTGGCAGGGTTTTGGTGGCTTCTGCAAAGCTGCTCTATTTCAAACACTGCACCATAAGCAGAATTATCTTTTTTACTTTTTAAGCAAACTGGTAAAAATGTATTGCCATAAAAATCCAGATGACACACCTGGGTTTTGGACTGCCTTTCAAACCACCTACTCTGCAAAATTTTTTGTAACATTAGGGACATCTGTCTTTGTACCAGGCAGCAATCTGGTACAGCAACCCATAAAAGTGCCAGTGCATTCTGGTAATGCCCCTGCTGAAGAGGGTCAGCATTCCTGCCTTCTGAAGAGAGGGCTCACTGATGGCACAACAGACTTAAAAGTGGATGTTTGAAGGTAAGGAAAAAGAAAGTTGGAATTGCTCGGTGCTGACAAAAAGAAATACATGCCAGAGATACTAGAGGAGAAGCTGGAAACTTTCACCACTGAAACTCCACAGTCTAAACTGCACCTTGTATCCAATGATTAGAACACTGCAAACTGTCAGACATTTTGTTAAAATACTCTAAAAATCAGAGTATCAATTTCAGATATATACATTCTTCTGAAAATTAGGCTCCAAAACTCAATGTCAATTTTTCCCTCCTCAGAGCTGGATTACTCTAACAGCTACTCATGCCAGCCTAATAAGCCCTTCCAAGTTCCTTCGGTAACACATTTTTACAGTCACCTTTACATGGCTGTGTAATGATTTAAGTCACGTTGTTTTGTGAGGCATACAGCGAATAAATGGCATTGCTGGGTAAAGCCTTCAAGGGAGAAATGGTGTGGTATACTGTGACTAAAGATGCCACATCTACCACTTGATGTATCAATTAACCACCACATTAGATCCTTTCCTTTTGTCCTGTTCACATCTTACTTGGGAGAAGAGGCTGACCCTCACCTGGCTACAACCTCTTTCCGGATAGCTGTAGAGAGTAATGAGGTCCCTGACAAGTCTGTTATCCAAGCTAAACACTCCCATGTTTCCCCAGCTGCTCCTCATGAGACTGGTGCTTCAGAGCCGTCCTCAACTCTGCTGCCCTTCTCTGGACTTTCTCCAGCACCTCAATATCTCTCTTGCCACGTAGGGCCCAAACCTGGACACAGGATTTGCGGTGCAGCCCCACCATTGCTGAGCACAGGGGAACAATCCCTGCCCTGGTCCTGCTGGCCACACTATTTCTGATACAACCCAGGATGCCACTGGACTTTTTTGCCACCCAGGCACATGTTGGCTTCGTGTCCTGCTCCCTGTCAATCAGCACCACCAGGTCCTCTGAGAATCAAAATCACTGTCACTTTCTGATCCCTGTGCCCAAGACAACCTCCAGCCACCAGTCCTTGGGAGTTTGTTACACACTGTATAAAATGGTTACCTGCTGCGATTTCTTGTTTAATCTCCTGCTAAAAAAGTAATTTCCTTGAATTTTGCACACCTCATTGATTCCTTGAGGAAGTCTGCAGAAACATTCACACATGGGAGAAACACAACCATCCTTACCACTCAATTCAGTAGTGCCACACCCTGAGTAGATCAATCACAGCACACCCAGAAGTTCAAGTCCCATTTTGGGACTGAGTGCACTGCTTCTCTACAGAAGCTACCTGGAGTAATGGTAGTGATAAAGTGATAAAGTTTTTTGTGTAATTGCACACAGCAGCATGCACACAGGCTCCACGTGCACGAGACCAGCTGTGGCAGCCTGCCAGGAGCCCGAGCTGCACAGCTGCATGGGATTTCAATCACAGATAACTTCATTTATTAGTGCTGTAACTGTATCGAATACATCAACAAAATCCCACTATGTGCCACACAGCTATTGTTTCCTACAGGAAACCTGATGAAGGATAGCAAACTATCTGGACCAAGTGGGAAGAGGCAATTTTGAAGCAGCGGGTATCAGTGTCACTACTATGCTGCAATGAGATGGCTCAGAGACCATAGAGAGCTTCATGCCTTACTCCGGCTCCATGATGCTTTTAAAGGCAGCTAAAAGCAGGAGACAGCTCCAAACATACCTTAACCATACAAAAGTGAAGGGGATGTGCAGAGGAAGAACACAGAATAAAGGTGCAGAATAAAGGTACAGAAAAAATCTTGAACACTGTTTAGTTGCACATACTCTTTATGTATTTTTAACATAGCTGATAGATGGAAGGTGATCTTCATTTCCTTGCCACATACTCACCACACAAGAACTTTTTCCAAAAATTCAAGATTAGCAGCCAAGCCATTTCAAATTTGTTGTCCAACAGTTTTAACTCTATAAAGTTATACTTTATAAGATACTACTGTTAAGGTTTTAAAGGGGAAGACAAGAACAGAGGACACTGCAAGAATTTTCTAGTAAAAATGGGTAAAATTTGTTCTAACACAGTTTCTTGCTCTCCCCGTGTGTTTGTATTTTCCCATTCATCCCTTTCTCAAAACAGGCAATTCTATTTAATCTCTAAACACTTATCCTGTACTTTCACAGGTGTTTTGTATCAGATGACAAAACAGCTCCAACATTATCAGTCTTGGTGCTGTACTTTGGCTAAAGAGAATTAAGTCTGATTCTGCATTAAGCTGCAACGGAAAACATCTTCAATATCCAAGTTATTTAGCAATCAGAGAGGCCTGGATTGAATTTGATGATCATTATGCTGCTTTTGGGGAAGGACAACAAAAAAACCAAAAGGGAACACCACCGAGAAAACAGCTGTGTTAATCTAAGCTATATTTAGTACCACATGAACAAAAGCCAGCGCTGCTTTCCAGAATGCCTGACAGCTTTCCAGGAGGCTTTAGCAGCTACTGCTGATGCACTGCAGACAACAGACTAACACTGAAGCCTATTCGCACTCTGTGCTTTCCTACCATCAATTACAGAAAGTTAAGCAAAAAGACATCAGCTACAATTGACCTTACAAGATGCTGCTTTGAAGAGAGATGCAGTGTGTATCTGAAGTTTTCTTTCCTGCTAAGCATTTGTTGGTTTTCAAGGCAGGACACAAAGTAATCCTGAAAATCCATTATCAAATACACCAGGAAACCAGGTATTCAGTAGCTGCAGTTTTGTCAGTCATAACATTGTACAAAGAATCAGAACATAAATAATAATGCCCATAAAATAATCAACAAATTAAAATCTGACCATTTGATTTGGAAAAAAACCCAACAATTTATAAAGCAAATCTGCCAGTCATACATAAAGTTTATCTATTTATATGAGTGATGTAATGACTCTTTCTAAAATACAATCAGAAAAGGTCAAGTTGTTTTCTTGTTCAAGACAATCTTACTAGAACATTCTCAAAATTATACTTCAATGATAGCTCTAACTATTCCTATTAAAAGCGAGAAATCACAGACTTTTTCCCCCATACCCTCTTGTATTTCACCTACAACAAGGTGTTTGTTTGTGTATGGCACTTCCAAGATAACAGATGTATCTCCATCTCTCCATCAGGTATCTGAATTCACTGAAAAGTTTTTTTGGTTGGTTGGTTGTAAGTAGACCATGCTTAGCACCAAGTAACACTGACCACCACTCAAATACACTTCACATACAAGCTCCATCTGTGTTTTAATCACTACAGCAAACCCATCCACTATACCTCCAGTGGCTCCACAATTCTGTAACATTAAAAGATAAAAACTCTTTTAACTAAAGGAGGTTACCCAGGAGTAGTCATAGCACACTGCTTGCAAAGAAAAAGGGTAAAATACTGAAATATAGATAAAACTTGACAGCTTCCTGAAAAAAATATTTTTCTGTAAAAGTGGATGTTGAAAAATGCCTTCTTAAATAAACCCTCATTCACTTATAAAATAAAAATGCAAGCTTATAGTTTGCCCTCAAATACAGAAGACAACATCATAGCTGGGTATTTATCCTCCTTTTTGAAGCATTCTTCTCTAAAATTCAGCATAAAGCTTTTCAGGTTACATCAGCAATTAAGAATCTCATACTCTGGTGTCCCACATAAACATGACAAAAAGGTGAAAGACAAAAGATGTAACCTACATCTGTTAAATTCAACATAACAAAGAATTGCACAATATTCAATTGTTCTTGAAGAGTGAAGCACACATATTACAGAGCTCTGACACAGCAAATAATGATACTACACTATAGAATTATTCATAAAGAACACTGAGAATAATGAGTATAAACACTTACAAAAGCTAATTTTTTGTGTACTTCTGTACGCATGTAGGTAACTCACATGTCCTCTGTGCATCACCTAGATTTATAATAAGAGACTAATTCACAAGTGCTTCCATGTGAATTCTTCTCCCAGTGCTTCCATGACATGAGGAAGCAGCTGGTTCACTATACAGATTGGGAACCAAAGCACAAACTCACACAAGGCCTCCTGTAACCAAGCCAAGATCTAAAATCCAGCTCACCCCTACCCAATCAATGTTTGCAACAAATCACACCAGTCCTTGCAACCTCACACTGCCCTCAATAAAACTCACCAGAGCAAGTACACACCACAGTTAAATGGGACACTTCTAGAAGCCTATACTGGAGTTGAGTGTCAGGTACAACATTGCCCTACCACAATATCTCATTTTAATTACAGATAAACAGAAGTGCAACATTTATCAACAGTAGTTTTTACATGGTAACTTCTACTACTGATGAACCAATGCAACCAACAAGGAAAATAAAACACACACTACTTACTTAATTCTAATTGAAAGGGCATATATTCAAAAAGCCTCACTACCTCTCATGACCAAAACTGCTTTAAGACTTCTTTTTTTCTTTTTTTCTTCAGTCTGAAGAATTGAAAAAAAGTTTTGCATCAAAACAAACTTGAGCTTTCCCTAAACAAAAGAAACTGCCAAGTATTACTTTCTTGCAATGAAAGCAGGAGGTTCCAATTCTTTTACGGCCCCATGTATGGCACCCTGCCATCTCTCCTCCCCCAGGATACCTAATTTTCTATTTGACACATAAGTACATGAAATCAGACAGTCTTCTTACCCAGATTTCCTAAAATCACAAGTTAGGGACAAAGTGTTTTTCTCCCTTTTGTGTCTGTGACAGAACTGATGGCATGGTTAGCTGTTTGGGTATCCCTGTTTTTCTTTGAGAATGGCAGATAATCTTCAGGCAGAAGAGGGAACCGAATCAGCCTTCTATCTCCCCTGTAAGCCCATTGTTCCTTACAAAACCAGTCAATTTAGAGGAGGAAATAGCTATTATTTTTAGCAGTTTTGCATTTCCGCACGGATTGGTGCTCAGCCAAACTGCCTAACTGGTTCAGGATTATTTTGTCAATTCGGCTGCATGGCAGGGAGGTGGGGGTGAGGCATTAAAAAAGCACCCCACACTACTCTGGTCATTCACTGAATAGTTATCACACCCAAAAAGTCTCTAGCAGAGATTACTCTGAGCCGGCAGTGAGGCCGAACTCAGCTGTCAGCCACAGAACCCCTGAGGCATTCCTGTTGCCAGGTAGAGTCCTTCCAAGTAGGAAAGGGAGGGATGGGATACTGCTAAGTGGAGTACTTCACAATGCCTCAGATCTCATCTGGATTTCCTGAGAAAACCTCAAGGAAATGTGTACTGTGATACTCCTTCTGACGGACTATAAAGCCTACTTTAAACACCAAGATGTGGCAACGCTGCAGTTTTACATTACCTTTCTGCAGAACTTGCTCCTTTCCAGCCCTTAAAATACACATGCCACTTCTCTAAAGGGATTTCCGTAAGAAAGCACTATGGAATAAATCACAGCTCTCTTTTCATGGACATCTTTACAGATAAAGCAAAAACCCTCAAAATCTTCGAGTTATGCCTTTTTTCTTAGTAAAACAAAGGAACAAAAAAAACCCCATAAACAGTTCTGTTTTCATTGTCATAGTCCCAATACCAGAAGGCAGTATGTTTAGAACAGGAGACTATAAGTATGGAAACCAATGTTACCAGTCAATATGGACAGGAAGTACTTATAAAATCCTTGCACTTCAGAAACTCATTCAGGAGAATATCAGTTCTTTCTAACCACCTGTTTTGCCTGTTTTACTATTTTTTTGCACAGATTTAGACAAACATGTGAACATGGTTCCATACAAAAGAAAGGCACTTAGAAGAAAGACAGCTGAAGAAAACATTATGCAGATTGTTCTTCATTTTCATAAAGCTACAGAGAGGAAATTCTGTATCTCAGGGGCACAGCTGAAGCATGATTTTTTGGAAAAATGCCCCAAAAAACCAAACCAAACCACAACAACAACAAAACACAACAACCAAAAAAAACCCACACACAAAACCCCAAATCCCACACCTGTTACATAGTTGCTCATAGATTTTTCTACATTTTTAGCACTCCTGATTAAATGATCCAGTCTTACAGAAATACACTAGTGCTTATCTCCAAGTAACTTCACTTTGACGAGAACAAAAATATTAGGTATTTTCTTTTAGCAAATCTTAGCAAGATTAGGGCACAATTTCTCTCCTGTTGACTAAAATGCAAACTAGCATTTATCTCCCCGTTCCACATATATGTGTACAAACAATGCCACAGGAGATAGGACACAATTGAGTAAACTTCACTGATTCTGAAAGACTATGCATTTCTTCCATTATAATTAATTTCTGCAGATACAAACCCCACAAAACAAAAAACAAAGACAAGCTTTAGAGATACAGCTATGCAAAATTGCTTACAAACTTTGTGTTAGAATAATATGTGGCCAGATTACACAGACCAAGAAAGGCAAGTTGGTTACAGCTCCATGTACCCACATCCCACTCAATCCAAATCAACCCACTCGATTCCCTTGTTCAAAGAAAGCAAAACATTTATCTAAGGTTTTCATCTTAATCGTAACTTCCCTTAATATCAGGAGAAACATTCAGAAATTGTCCATTTAAATCAGTTAATTAAAATCTCCTGTGCCAACCAGGTCTTCTGTCTCACAGTTGCATTTGAGCAGGGAGATTTTACAAACCATAAACCCCCACAATTTTAGGGTATGGTTCCACTTTATAGTTAAGCTAATGCAGCAGAATATGCTCAGAGCTCATGTCCTGAGGGGCACGTGGTCCTGTCTTCTCTACTGTGACAGACTTTGGGAGTCCACAGCTGCAAGGGGAGTAGATTCCCCTCACTAATGTGGTGGAAAAAGTCTTTGCTTTGTTACACATTAGGTTTCTGTAGCACCAACCCACTCAACAAACTCACCCTGTGACTGCTGTAGGGAGAGAAGAGCACCAGCAGAGTGAGGCCAAGGAAAGCAAAACCAAGACTGCTCGTTTCAGCACTGAATTAACTCAACATCCTCAAAAATTATTAGTATTAGCTTAAGTATTCTGTTCTCGTTACATAAAAGAAACTGAAAGAGTTCCCAATTTACCCTCTCCAAGTTTTTTTTTTAAGAACTTCTCCTTCAGTCCATATTTCAGGTAATTATCTTTTCATCCCCAACACCCTTTTGAAAACTCCCTCTAAGTCTGTGATGTCCTTCTGTATGGTCAGTATTACAGTATTATTTCAAAAAAGCATGTTTCTTTCTTTAAAGTAGTCTTTATCCTTTCCTGAGCACTCCCGTAATCCTGCTTGCTGTCTGCTCAGAATAGAGAAAACGTATCATGATTAATGACAGCACTGTAATAGAAGATATCAGGAGTATGCCCAAACATCCACCCCTATAAATGACCTAACAGAACTATAGTGGAAACACAAACAAAAACCCTGTTTCTGTAAAGAACTGTTTGAATGTGAAATCTGACCATAGAGTCAAAAGACCTGGTGGAGGGAAAAATCAAGCCTATAAATAAATTCAAAACTACTGCTATGTCATTAGAGAGACACTCCTCAAACAAACAGTTTTGCATTGGACAATCACTTTTCGTTTGCTAGGTGTATTACAAACTGGGTAATTGTGTCTAATATGGCAAACAAAAAAAGAATAAAAAAACCCCTTGCAATTGCTCCCCATAACCAATACTAAATAGTTTTCACTGGTTACAGGATTTCCTTCCTCCTTTGTCAGTCAGGATACAGAGCTGAAAGAACTCCTGAAGGGAAGAACAACATACTTAAAAACAAACAAAAAAACCCCAGACTTCCTCCCTTACAGTAACTGCAGGTGGCTGCCACCAGCTGAACAGAGCTCACTCTTTCTTGCTTTTTTAAAGTCACTGAAAGAACTGCTCGGTATGTAATTACACAGAACTAAAAATGAACCAGATCTGAAACTTAACCTCCATCTATACATGCAAATCATCAGCAAACAGTCAACGTGACCTGTGGACAGCTCATCAGCCTTTGCCATAGGATTCTTCAGCGACAAGCCAAGTCCCTCAAGGGAACCGTATTGGGACCACTTTATGAGTGGATCTTTAGCTTTAGCTTCTTCTGCACAATTATATAAAACATTTAAATTTAACAAAAGTGGTTTCAAAGTTCTGACTGCATCATTTTTTCCCCAAAAAAATCTTGGAAAGTAACTTTAAAATATTCCAAATTCTAAGCATTACGCACAGTTAATATAGTTAAATGTTCTATTTCTGAACATTTTATGCATCTTGTTGTCTTTATTTGCTAGGTAACCTTTCAGTTTAAAATAGGTAAATGAACAATTCCTAAAGCCATAAGGGAGGACATTGTGACCAATTCAAGACTGCATTAGGTACAGAGACAGATTTTATTTTTTAAGTATCAAACACCAAGTTAATGGATATCAGAATTGGAAGGGGAATTGGCTTCTTCAGTTTATCTAAAATATTATTCTTCTCTGTAGTAATATGCAAGCTAATAAGTACACAGTCAAGCAGAGAAAAACCCAGCACATGTATATTTGTATTAGAAAGCACAAAATGTTCAGTCTACATGGAAGTAAAGATATTAAAAAACCACATACTATTGTCATTAGACTGTCTTGTCTTTTCTTCTAATGCATAATATCTCTTGTAACTAATAGCATTAATAACTGTCTTACTAGTCAGTGCATACTAAGCATTTTGCTTAAGAAATGTCAATAGAGGACTCTATTCCCTAAAAATAAGTACTTCAGTGTCTAAATAAACCAATGGATGTCATGACCAGGAAGCAGAACACAAGACAGGCAGAGGGCAAGAAAAATTATTTGTGTACTGTGTACACCAGGGAGGGGGGCAGGGGAAAAGGGATAAATTGGTGTTCTTGTACAATACATGTAATTTTAATGTAGAATTTCCTTCAATATCAAAGCCTGTTTTAAAAAATTTGTTTCCACTTACACTTGTAATTTTTTATCCACTCCCCACCTCCATCCCAGAATTGTTCTATGTTTTAGCACTAAGTGTATAGCATGTTTTCTAACACTGAAGAGTTTTCAGGAGAAAACAAAATACAATAAACACAAAATGAAGTTGCAAGGCATTAAAAGAAGACTTAAAGAAGAACTTTTATTATAGTTCTGTACTTTAGCTCCTATAGGGTTGTGGGGTTTAGTTTTGGGGTTTTTTTTGATGTTTCAGACAGTTTATGCACTTGGCATGGACATTTGCAGTCACACTTATCTAAAACTAAGCAGACAGTGGACTGGGAGAAGGAAAAAAATTCCAGCTGTAAAACCAAGCAAGCCAAGCATCTCAGGCTTACAAATAAACTTAGTTTGCCAAAATGTGCAAGAGTCCTCAAAGTTTTTAATAAAACAGGTTCCTTCAGTGTTTTATTTTTTTTCCACTGTTCAAGACAAATAACAGAACCTTTGCTTTTCTAAAGAGTAATAATAAATTTCAATATGAATTCACATACCTTTACATAAACAAAATTGCATGCTGAAGAGTTGCATGAGATTATATTTCTCGTCTGTTTTACTATATACATGAAGAAGAAAAAAGGTAATGTGCAATGGGGGTTAATTGTTGTTGCTTTGTTTTAACACTAATAAAAAAAAAAACAGCAACCTTGAACATTTTTCATTTAGGTAAAGCTTCCTTTATATAATTTAGATTCCCTTATGAATAAAAATAAAGCCTTGCAAATTTTGATTGGAAAAATTGATTTATTAGAAGGTTTTTCACTTCAGGGATTTGTAGTTTGCCCTTTTCTTCATATATATTTATGAAGATTATCTAGACTTTGTCAAGTTTAAATTACACAAAGGTATGCAATTGTTTCAGTTAAGATACACTTTATGCATTTAGTAAACAATGCGACAAAGGATTAAAAAAAAAAGCCAACACTGAAAGTTCATAGTGTGAGGATATATAAAAATTACGCAATATTAAGCAGAAGTTGCTTACCTTCCAGTCTCATGAATTCCTAAAATAACACTAGATAATAGAACACATGAAGAGATGCTTATGATCTTTAGCAAGGGCTGAATCATCTTGTAGATGCTGTGACTAGCCCCTGTATGCATACTGACATCATCAGCAAAGACCTGGAGGCAGAGGATACTATGGTAACCATGCAATGTGCTGAGAGAGAAGCCTTTAATTGCTTTAACAACTTCCTGAGGCTCATGCTACCAGGTTTCCATTTGCTAAGAAGGAAATGAAGGTTGTCACAGAGGAGTGAGTCTGCCACTGTCCAGAAAAAACCCACACTGAAACCTGCATCTATTAATTGTGATGTGACTTTTTAAATGACAAGTGTCATAGCCTGAATCCATTACTGACATCTTCTGACATCTGCAAGATCTGTCGGGAGTCACAGGTCAAGTAGCAATACTGTCAGGTAGCAATTTTACAAGCATTTCTGTTTCCTCTGTTTGCACACATTGATACCATCACATTGAGATAGTATCTTCAAGTCACAGCTTAGTTTTAAGTGTAGAGTGCTCCTCTGCACCAGAGGGTCAAAGACCGCTCACAACAGAATGTGAAGTCCTAATACTAAGGCTCAGGTGCAATATAATCTGACATGCAGTGAAATGAGCTATTTATCCTAGCATCACGTCCCCTTCAACTTCAATGACTATCAGACAATATCGCCTATGAAGGACAAAGCTCAAGTAAATACTACCAGCAGTGACTTGATATGGCCAACAGATTGCTGAATTAGAAGTTTGGGGCTGTTTTCCAGAAAACTGGAAGATTATCTCTTCATTTTGCTGCCAAATAGCTCAGTTGGCATTTATTTGTTTTTCCAAAAGTAAAGAATACCACATGACTAACAACCCAATCAGAATTACACAGAGTCAGGATGGAATTGTGGGCAACACAGGGGCAAAAAGGACAAGAGAAACCTGCAAATCACATCAGCTTTTTTAGATATAACAAGTTTGGGGTTCTTAAGGGCATGTGGAGGACAAAATTGCTGTTGGTAGATCTGAGTTAAAACTATGATAAGGATATTTTGAAATCAGTTTCACTGCTTTAATGAAAACATTATACAAATTAGAGAGCAACGATGCAAATACTCCAGCATTTAACAGTTCTTTTAGATGTGTATTACTTCTCAAAAAAAGACAGAAGCAATCATTTTATCTATCAGCTTTGACTCAAGTTACAACCTTGAAATTAATGTTATTCTTCTTTTAAAGATCAGATTATTGAGTAATCTTTGACAGTTTCTCTTCCAATCTCATCCTGAGATCCATCCACCCACAACTGCTAAATATTAAAAAAAAAACCAAAACAAAAAACAAAACCACAACAAAAACAATCCAGAAATGAAACAAACCCAAAATAACAATACGTCAAGTTTTGCATGCGTAATGCTATGGTGCTTTCACTAATTTCTACGATACTTAGAAGTCTAAAACCTTCATCATAAAACTCACTCCAAATAAAGAAACAGTTCACAGAATGATTCATTACCCAGGTTCTTTAACATCATAGCTGAGACAAGCAGTTCATACTCTGTATCTCTGGGAAAATAACTTGGCACACTGTGTTGAGCTGTACGGGCAGCAACCTGACCTCCTTACAAACCACTGCCACTGAGTATTGAGCACAGAGGGATGATTAGAATGTGCACAGTTCTGTTTAGACTGCAGCCTGCCAAGACAAAAATATCTATTTCTTTCTCCTGTGCAGGAGGCTGGTGTCTGCTTCCTACCAATATACAGGGATTCCTGGCACACAGTTATTCAGGATTCCCCTGATATGGAGTATCTAGAAGGGCTGCTGTTAACAGGTTGTTCAATCAATGTCACTGTTTCAATTTTAACACCAATCAAACCCTCATGAAGAAGTTCCACAGCTTGAAAATTCTTATCATGAGATGGTAGATTACGAACACTACTGGGCCAATCACTCCCACAGTTAGACATCGTTCAACATGACAAATCTTGCAGACAAAATTTTACACTTTTTTATAAAAAAAAAAAAAAATTAAATTTCAGATTCTTCATACACATAATGCTTTTAGTAACAAACTTTCTGCACCCACACCTACTTTCAGAACCATTGATCTAAGGAACAAAGTCCATTGCTCTCCATCTCAGCACCCGTTGCTTCATGCATATAATGCTGTGCACACTTCAAGGATAATAAAAGTTTGACAACAGAAGTAAAAAACAGTTGGAGACTTGTCTTTATGACAAAGCCATACCTACAACTCAATTAAGTCCCCTCTAACTGTGGCAATGAAGAAAGCCATAAAGGGGCTTTTTCACTGATCCTTTGTTGAGACCAGCATCAGGTCCCTAATGGGCACTCTCAGCACTCACCTCTGTGGATGTGTAAATATGGAGACAAAGAGATGCTGGGGGGTGGAGGGAAATCACTAAAAAAAAACCAAAACCAAAACAAAAAAACCAAACACAACAAAAAAACCCACCAAAACAGAAAAGCAAGTCAGCCTGAAGCCAAACAGCCACTAATTCTTTGACTACAAAGCTGAAAATGTAGCTACAAAGGAGGAAAATGAAAACATACACAATCTTAAATTGCTAGATGACACATTCAGCTTTTAAATTGGCATTTATCCGAAACACCTTTTCCACAATCTCCTTTCTGTTTTGGGAAGGGGAGGTTCAAACAGTACCTGCATATACCTAGTAAATTACATACACCCCCTCAGAGGATATAATAATAAATAGATCCAATAAACCCATCACCTTGGATGTCTTGATTTAGCAGCTAAGTGACTGTCTCAGCTTTTTCCGCCTAGAATTTCATTTCTCTGGGCCAATTCTACAGCTTCACCTCCAGTTAACTCACTTGACTGCTTTAAAAACTATGTAAAAGAAAAGGCTACACTGCCCACTCTTTGCACTGCAAGGTAATTTAGTATAAAATGTTGATACTGTCAGGGTTTGTATGTACAATATCCCTTTTGCAATCCCTACAGAAAAACAACCAATTTAGGCTAGATACAGGTATCAAGAAGTGGCAGGGATGGGGGGGAGGATTAAAAATGCCAAATGACATTGCCTCATTTCAGAGTTTTCCTTTGAGCTGAATAAAGTGTGGATTCAAGAGGGGAGGAAAAACCCCACAGTAAGCAGTCATGTTATTTTTATATGACTGTAGACAAGGACAGGCTTAGGATATCAGCACAGGATGGGATTGCAAATAATGATGCAATTGCATGTAGAATAACAACCTTGACTTCATTTTGGCAGACATGTGTTGGTTTTCTCTTATGCCTAAACTTTTAGGACTACTACACTAAGACTTCAGATTCTTCCAAGAATCTCATTTCTACAGCAATAAAAAGAATAGCTCAAGCAATCACAACAGCACCTTCTGAAGTCCCTTTCTTATTGAGACATTTCAAGCTACTTCCTGGCATCTCTTCCACAAATCTCTTCCTCTTCTCGAGAGGGCTGAGCACCTCTCCTCTGAAGACAGGCTGAGAGACTTAGAGCTGTTCATCCTGGAGAAGAAAAGGTTCCAGGGAGACTTCATAGCAGACTTTTAGAACTTAAAAGTGTTTTACAAGAAAGCTGAAGTGGAACATTTTAGGACACATACTGATAGTACAAGGGGAAATGGCTTCAAACAGAGTAGGATTAGATAGGATAGGAGGAAGAAATTCTTTACAGTGTCAAGTGGTGAGGCACTGGAACAGGTTGTCCAGAAAGTTGTGGATATTCCACCCCTGGAAGTGTTCACAGGGCTCTGAGCAAGCCATCCTAGTGGAAGATCTCTCTGCCCATGGCACCAGAGTTGTAATGAGATGATCCTGAAGTCCCTTCCAACCCAAACCATTAAACAATCCTACAAATTTCTGTAAAATCTCCCATCCACACCAAAATTTGGGCATATGCACTTTAAGTCAGTAACTGCCTAATTAGCTTATACAGCAATGAACATTTACCACATGGTTAGAATATTGCTGAAAATAATAATAATAAAATAATTACATGATTACTTGTTTGCACACAAAAAATCACACTATTAGTATGATGGAACATAAGGGATAACACATACAAAATTGTTACAAAATGTTTTGAATTAGGAGACTATTGTGTTTTATTTCATATATGTACATCTCCAAGTAAAGGAGAGAAATTTCTCTAATTTTCTACAGTGGTATGTGGTCAAAACAGAACTATGGTTCTTATCACACCCAACACTAGTGGCAAAAAGGAGTGAAAGTACTCTCCTGCAGTAACTCTTTACCCTGTAGCACTGGTTCCTGGACTTGGTCATACCACAGGACAAACACATGTAAATAATATCCAGCAGTATACTATAATGTACATAAAAACACCCAAATAATTCACAGATGTATATTATAAATATAACATAAATATACATAAACTATATACAGCAAAGTATTTTAATTACTGCATGTAGTTCTACTACCAAATCTATGCAAATCTGGCTCTTAATTGGCTCCAGTCCCACTTCAAACATATGGACTGAGTAGTCCGAGAACGCTTTCAGAGAACAAGCATTAATAGCAGAATACTAACACAGCTTTCTTTTTTTCAGACACTGTTTATTCATGCAAATATCTTCACAACAAACATGTCTGTAGTGCTGTGGGGGGAGACCACGGTGCATGAACTTCTGGACTAACCACCACCATCAATCTCTCCAAGAAAACACAGTGGGGGGAAAAGCAGCAGCACAGCTGTGTTCTCAACAGGTGGCTCTGTTTGTCTCAGCTACACATGCCTTTTCCCCTTGAAGGCCTGAAACATATCCTATTTTTCTAAGTTTATGCATCCCTTTAATTAGCATTCTTGACAGAGCACCTTCTGCCTGGGCAACAATCCCCATAAAACTCTGGGATTAACCACAAAAATGAACACCAGAACTTTACTACCTTTTCTAAAATAGCTACAAGCGTAATGTACCTAGGCATTGTGACTAGGTATCGATATATTCACATTTGGAAAATTGTAAGAAAAGAGAAGTTCAGTAGGTCTTTCCTATCAGTTCAGGCACAGCTCTGAAGACTAAGGTCTACATGTAACACTGAATCCCAATACCCACACAAAATTAACTTTTGTAACACGGATCCTTGAAACACACAAGCAGAGGTTTTCGTTGAAAACAGAAAACCTCAGAATTCTGATACGTTTCTTTAAAAGGAACCTCAGTTCACACAACATGCACTTAGAAGTCCAAATATAAGATGCCCCCTTATATTTCCAAGGGTAGAGCAGTACACATCACCATTTGAGAGTGAAAAATGAGGCACTTGCCAAGGTTTCTGTCTCTACTGTTCAAACCTCATTTCATTTTATATTTCTGTATTTCAAGCAAGAATTCCAAAGTAAATCCCGACTTTACATCATCTAAAGATTTTAGTTGTGGCCTGTCCAAATGCTCCTCAGAGAGACACTGAGAAAGAAATACACATTAACCTTCTTCCACCTCCGTAACTTTATATATGTGCACACTCAATGACCAAATGCCCTTCTGCAGCTCTGTCAATGAAATGGTAACAGAGCTTTTCATAAAATTCTGACATGAAAATCTCCTCCTTCACCCTACAATGGGGTTACTCCTCAGTCACTGACTGCCACCAATTCCTTACTGTTTGGCTGGCATGAGAGCTGACTAAATAGAAGTGTGCCAAAGGTCAGCCACATGCTTCAGAGAACAAATACTCATTCTTCAAAATTCCTCATTCCACCCCATTGTCCTGCAGTATCATTTCCATTTCAAGGAGCATACTCGGTTTACAATGCCTTCAGATCTCAAAGACGTCTCAGTGGCATGTCCATATCTAATTAATTCTTGAGTCAGAAATTTATCTCAAGAAGGGCCTTTCCACAGTCACCACACTTTCAGATGCCTCTGGCTTTTGTTATAGCAAAATGAGTGATAAAAAAACCTCAGCCTGCTTATGGCACAAGAGTAAATCACTTCCATTGATGTTCCCAGCCTCAAACTCTGCTGTTAAAAGACAAAGTTTGGGACAGTGGCTTTTTTTGCATGTTACTTTTCGAGACAAGAAACTCCTAACTGAACAAAAAAATGAGAAAATTGGACATGTGGCTACAATCTCCCCTGTAACCACAAAATGTCTGACAGAGTGACATGCAAAAAGGATTAGAATACATGACTTAGTTTTCATTCTGAAGTGATTTATGGTTTCACAGTGCTCTACAACTAGCACATCTCTGCACTGGGTATTTTACAGATGGAGTATATTATTTCTATGTCTTCCAGTACCTCCTATCTAGGCTTTGCATAGAAATATAAAAGGTCAATTTAGATCAAGGAACCGTTAATATTTAATTAGAACAAGGGAATGCCTTGCAGAACATCCAGTAGGAGAGCTAAGCAGGGCAAGCCCAGCTCACTGCATTAGCTCAGCTGAGACAGATTTCACAGTGAAATGAGCAAGTTACACTCCTGGTTGTTTTTCAATTCTTGCCCCACAGGTGAGAAAATACAGATTACAGTGGAAGGTTTATTTTTATTTTAAGATGACTCAAAACAGCCAAATTTATTAGAAGACAACAGACATGCTTGATTCGGTCAATTAAAACAGGATTTGTACCATAGATAGTGAAATGAAAGTTATGGTGATGATCTCTGCAAAACAATCAAAAACAATATATAGAGCTGTAATGTTTTCTCAAATAAGGTTTCACATATAAAAAAGAGAAGCCCAGATATAAAAAATAAAAGAGAGCCCATTGCTACTGCATCATGTTTTTATTACTGATTTATTTCTTTGTCCTACGCATAATAAAACTGCGTAGGTATAAAAATGGAAACTGATAATTCTTTGCCATAGTACAAAACATGTAGAAAATTGCTTTTAATGAGGATTTGTTGTTTAAATGGAACTCACCCTGGCAACGTGCAGAAAACAGAAAGTAAACAAATGCAGAGAAAATATTTTCTCTATGGTATTTTGGAAAGACAGAGCACGCTAAGAGAAGCAGGATTTTAACTGACCTTCAAACAAATCACCTTTGTCCTTATGTGCATGTAAATCTATTAAAAGATTCCTCTAATGCATTAGATATCCTTTAAATACAACAACACAACCTGCATGCAGTTATAATCCTTGGCTTAAATATCAGAATTCCCTTAAAAGTATATTCTTTGTTGGTGTATCAACAGTAGACTGACACAGAAAAGACTGCTTCAAGGAAGACATCTGACTGCAGCTGTACCCTCTCACATACTAAACAAAAAATAACCCAGAGCACCATCTGAAACTGTTAATAGCAGCAACAAGCACTACTGAAACAAATTAATCCCATTGAATTACTGCATAAAAGGGACAAAATACTTTATGTCCATGTAGAGTCAAATAACGAACCTTGCCTGAACCCATCTCTTGGTCTCCTTATATGCTAGAAAATTAGAGGAAATGCCAAACTAAATGTCACTACATTATCAAATCCCAGGCAAGGGCATCAGGGGAAGTCTAGAGCGAGGAAGACAAACCCTTGATCACATCAGGGAATACTTAAGCCAACTGGATATATTTAAGTCCATCCATCCCAATATGATGCACCCGTGAAGCTGGCTGATGTTACTGCAAGGCCAAGCTACAAAATCCCTGACTGATCATAGCCGCTGGGACTGGTGCTCAAGGACTGAAGGAATCATCTGTGACAGTGACCAGGTGCCCGGTGAGGATGTGGAGACTCCAACACTGGAGATTTTGAAAATTCATCTAGACACGGTTCTCAGCAACCTGCGTCAGCTGGTCCTGCTTGAGCAGGGTGGCTGTGCAGAGTGAGCTCCAGAGGTCCCTGCCAACCTTGACTGCTCTGTGATTCTGTCAAGAAAACTGGTAGTTATTTTACCCACCTTTTGGTATTTTCAGCTGGAAAACATCAAACCATTTAATTAATTGTATGTAACTCATCTGTAGGACTATACACAGACAACACGTGTCCCCCAAATTGTCCATATTATCCTAAACAGCAAGTCTTGATTTTTCACTGATAGGTTTATTGGGTTTACACACCCAGGTACTAGCAGTGGGGTAGTGCTTACAGGGGCTGCCCTGTGCCGAAAGCATCTGGTTCAGCAGGACATGACTGAGACCCTCAGCCAGGATGGTGGCACCTCTGGAAAACAGAATTTAAGAGGTAAGTTGCACAGCAGAGTGTGCAAATAAGGAGTAAGGGACAGCCCTGCAGACACCAAGGACAGTGAAGGAGCAGGGGAGATGCTCCAGTGCCTGGAGCACATTCCCCTGCAGCCCCTGAAGAGCCCCACATCGAGTCAGATATCCACCTTGCAATCCGTGCAGGATCCCATGGCAAAGCAGCTGGAGATGCCCTGAAGGAAGCTGCAGCCCACTAGAAGCCCATCCTACTGTATTCTCAATTGGTAATAAATCAAATTAACCTTCCTGAAGTCGAGTTTCGTTGCTCATGATGGCAACTGACATGTGATCCCCTAGTCTTCACCTTGACCTATGAACTGTTTCAGCTCGATTTTCTACCATCACCCTGTTGAGGAGGGAGAGTGAGAGAGAAGCTAGGTGGGGGTCTGGCAAGGCCAGCCAAGGCCAACCCACATCACATTCCATGAAGATCTTAAAAGAAACAGGCCATACTCACAGTAAGTGATTCACACAACTGTTCAGACTTTGATGTCACTGCAGTAGTAATGCAGCTGCGAAACAAGCTTTTACACTTTTAGAAGTAACTATGCCAATCTAGCCTCAAGTAACATTTCAACTTGCAGTGTAGAATATGATCAGCAAGTAATAATTATTGTCCTTGACAACTACTATCCATTAAGAAACAACCACAAAAACCTAATACCCACAACTTCAAATAAAACTATAATAACCAGGTATTAAAATGCTTGACAAAGATCTTACCTCAAAAAAAGGCCTTGTCTAAGTGTCATCTCATTGCTTATAATGGAATATTTGATATGACGCCTAAAAATATTAAAATATATATACACACATACAGTGTAACTCAAAAACTTTTCCCAAGCAAACTCCTGTGGGTTGTATGTAGGTCAAGTTGTCTTGAAAGGGATGAAAAGATGAAATAAAACACAGATGGAGACCTTCATGCTTTAAACATCATCCAAAGAAAAGATATAGTGCTTAACAAAAATCACAATAACTACAGGAAGAGTAAGCCCTGTTGTGAGCATACACTGACCAGCAGAATAAATATCACATACTATTAGGAAAAAAATTCCATTCTTTGGAAATATTTTCTCCTGAAAGCATAAAATAACACAAATTCAAAAGTTGAAGTGAAGTTTTCAACAGTGCTCTTCTGAATTTCAATAAAGCAGTAACCTCATATTGATTTCCTCAACTCAGTTCTCAAGGAAAAAAGTACTCAGTAGTAATAGAAATACTACATGACAGAAGTAAATCAAGAAACAAACTATCAAAAACAAAAATTAGGAATACAAAACAATGAAAACTACAGAAAACCAGACCAATTTAGTAATGTCAGTAGCAGGTAAACAACTATTTTGAATTTCTATTTTCAATACATAGCTAAGGAAGCTGAGAGTTACTTTTAAAATCTCCAAAAATGAAAGGGGCAAAAAAAAAAATAATAACATGAGGTTATATATCCAGTTATCTAAAATAAAAGCAAACAAATTGTCTTCACCATAATTTCCCCCTCCCCCGGCTTCATTGCCAGTGTAACAAGAGCAGAAATGAGCAAATTTCAAGTTGGAGACTGCTGGACTAGAGCAAGGGAGAGAGAAATTAAAAGGAACAACTCTGAGAAAAGGTGGTCTACATTGAAAGTCAACTGGTTTAAGAAGTAAAAAAATTGATACTGGCTAAAGAGAGAGACAGAACAAGATAGAACAAAAATCAGCCTGAGTAAGAGCCGACAGTGAGCATGGAGATCTAGAGCCATGGAGAAAACAACAACAAAGGTGGCTACTCCTTTTTCTGGAACACGTATTTGTCCATCAAGTTCATCAATAAACCTTAGTAACTACAGGTCATATCGTATATCTGAAGCTACCGACATAACAAGAAACGTGAACCCTGAGAAACTTTCATACTGTATTTCACAGTGAATTCTGCACAAAGCACTTACATATAACAGGATTATAATTTATAGGCTATTTTGCAAATGTATTTTGTACAAATATGTCCACTAAATTGATAGTCAGAGTAGAATCTCAATAAAAGGGGTCAAATAGAGTAACTAAATAATGACAACACTATTTATAGCAAAAAAACCTGCAAATTGCCTGAAGAAGACAGGGAACTGCACCTATGCAAATAAATGTATTTGGACTTCAGATGAATTAAATCAGCAATCCTTTCTGCTTGCAAGTTATTTTCAGAAAATACTTCAGTTTCATATTAGAAAAGTCCCATATGTGTAATGTTTTATACGAACTGTCTTCAATGTTTTGACATTGCTTCTGTATTTGTAAGAAAAAATACTTAGTTTGCAGCTTCTGAAGCTTCTTTTTTGGCCATTTTGTTTTGTTGTTGTTGTTAAAGCTTGTTTTCCAATGTGAATTCATTCTGAAGCCTTCTTGACACCACCTCAGTTCTTCTACTACTTACTGTCATATGGGATCCTGA
>JAWWTY010000088.1:12010404-12023790 GCA_035222235.1 Margarornis squamiger
TTGTTAGGCCACGAAGCTCTAGGTGTTGGGTCTCCCAAAGCCAGTAAAATCAAGGGAATATGCTTGGCCAACACCAACTGCTCTTGATTCACACTGTTAGGCTCTAACAGGAGATCCTACAGAACACTGATAACCTTACCTACAGCTACTTTCCTCATGCAAAAACACCTCTCTCTGGAGGCGTGATGTGGCAGCTGTAAAAGCCTCAGTGCACATTTCCTGAGATGTCTAAGCAACAGTGTTGACTTGAGAGGCCTTTATTTATATTGCTACACTATGCTCAAGCTTTATTTCACTTTATCTAGGAGCTCTAACACCAGTATTGCTGTTCTTACACTGGTAATGTATTTTTTCTAAGTTCCATTTTATGCAATTCAAGTAACAGAGAGGGTAATAAAGGAAGTACTCACAATGAAAATTGACTTCCCTAAAGAGACAAGAGATATTCCAGGCCTGTTAGATCCATTTCCTACCTAGTCACAGTTCTGGATCTAAAGCAAGAGCATTTGAAAAATAAATTAAACCAGGGAGTGTGAGTGGGACAGGACATGTGACAACAACAACAAAACTAGTGATAGAAACTCCTCTGAAATAAGTAAAAAGTATCAAACAAAAACCTAAATATTTGTGTGTACTACGAAGGCTTAACGATTGTACTAAAACATGTTTTAAACAGATCTTAAGAGATCTGAGTGACACAGTTTTCATGGGACATGCTTCATTTAAAGCCTTGATACTCACTTAAATATCACGTTAACTTAAAGAAAATTCACACGATCTTGATGACACATCTGCTCGTAACTTGCCACCAGACCTCTCAACTATGGTGCACTCTAAATCTACATTAATGAGATCATCTGGAAGTGCTGTACAGCTCACGCATATTATACTGACAGCAGTACAAAGAAACCCTGTTTTAAGGTATGAAGTTATAACCAGTAAAGCCAAAGATTAGTTATATAGGAATATTTATTTATACTGAGACTCAGGGGGAGTAACAAAAAAAGTCGATGTTTTAGTCATCTTCCTGAAGCTCAAGGTTGCAAAACAAGATAAAACATTCACATGATGAATACACTGAGAATACCCAGAGAGTTTTCTACTACTTTATTATGTAAAAACTGAAAGAACTGGTGCTAGAAGCTAATTATTTACTCACAAGCAGCAAGAACAGGTTAAGGACAAACCTCAGTAAAAGCCAGAGTATAGCCTTGGGAAGACCAAAGAAGCAAACATTTCCACAGATCAAAGACCTTCCCCCATGTTCAAGCAGTGGTCTGAGACTAAGCACAGACACTTGAGAGAAGCTATGTCAGTTCAAAGCAAGTTTTCTAAAACAGATTGCTTCATTCTTACAAGCAATTTCTGATCCAGCATCTACTGCAATAAAGTCACAACTAATCAACTGAACAGAAAAATTCTTGCTACATTAGCTAACTACGAAATACCTTTCCCAGCAGGCAGAAGGATGGTCAAGAAACAGCAATATTCAGTAATTACTGCAATGCACTCACAAGACTTACAAGGTTATTGCAAAAGTAGAAGCATATCCAACACATTCATATGACTTTTATAAGTGGCCAAGTCCCAATTCTCTAACACACTGATAGCTTTGATACCTACAAAAAAAAAAAAAAACCAGAAAGTAAAAACAACCCTAAGTATGTAACTTTGTTTCCAGTCTGATTAGATTCAAAACCCAGCTAAGGCAAGTGAAGGACTGAATTGATCACCAATCACCACACACACCCGTAATTACCACTCACATGTATCATGACAGCAACAAAAGTACACAAATTGATCTAGTAATACAGACAATGTAGTACTGAATTACCTATCGATATCGTACTCACACATCCTTAGGAAAAAAAGGACAAGCATCACATGACACTAAAAGTACTGTTAGAAGATCAACCTCCAAATCAGAGATGTCTTTTGAAGACCACATAAAAACAGTAATGGATATCTAAAGGCAAGTATGAATACTATTTTTCTTTGCCACAAGCGAAAAAGAAGATTTGGTACTTTTTACTTTGTTCAATTCAATTCCTTCTCAAGATGAAGCAGATCACATCAGATAAAAGCAGTTAAAAAGAAGCAATGTGCACTTGAGACCCCATGGGAGAAAAAAAGCCAGTATCAAACTTTGCAGTACAGGCCACTGCTGCAAGACAATCTGCCAGTGCACCCCACTCCATTCTGTGCTGCATACCAGTGGGTATCATGAAAGAGATATTCCTCCTGCGTGTCACAGGAAGATATATTGTGCACACACTGTGGATATATTCACCACAACACAAAATAGTTACATAAAAGGAAGAGTTTTTAGATTTATTAAATGCTTTTAGAAAAAGCTTTCAAGACAAGAGGAGGCAAATATTCTTCTGGGATTCATACTGGGATTTACTGTGGGTAAAGTGGTTGCTGTTCCTGTTAATTTGGAGCCTCCATCAAAACGGGTTGTATTCAAACAGCAGAGGATACATTGGGATCACCCAGATCAGTACAACTATCAGAGGCTGGAGTCATTCAGAAAGGCAGTTCCCCACTTCAGCAGCCCCATGTGGACAGTGAAAATGCCTGACAGCTCCCAGAGACAGCTGGTTACTGACTGCTCAGCAAGGCTGTCCCTCAGAGATGCACTGTCGTCACTCTGGTCCAGCAAGCTGTATCCAAAGCCGTGCTATCCCCTACAGGACCCAGCAAAGGTTTTCTTTGGCATTCCAGCTGTTAATGAACCACAGCAGCAATCCACACACTCATGATGGATTCAGCAATACACCCTCACAGTACGGCCCCAGAGGTATCCACACAGACCCACAATTTGCCATGGGCTGGCAGCTCAGTATTTGGAAGACTTCAATACTTCTCCATACAGTAAATCACCCAGCTACGTGGATGATGTTATCTGCACCACTGATCCCACCGAACAAGAAGGGGAAGAAGCACTGATAATGCCACTGAGGCAATGCAAAATCATGATTGGGAAATGAACCCCAAGAAAATTCAGAGAACTGCCAGAGAAGTAAAATTTGGAAGGATAATCTGGCAAGGACAAAGCCCAAATCAGCTAAACAAATTGTAATTTATATTGCAGAAATGCAAAGTAGAAACACAGAAAATTATTTGTCTTTGAGGGTTTCAAAGGCCATTTTATACCATCTTTGGCCCAGATATGAAGACCATTATATACTTTAATAATAATAATTTTAAAAAAAAAAGAAAAAAAGTCAGTTCTTTCCAGAGAATAGAGTTGCCTTTGAATAAGCCAGTAAGTATTTCAAGCTTGAAGCCCTGGTGTTGGAGGACCAAGTGGCTTATTGGAGTCTCTAGCAATATGGGTGGCACATACTGTTGAGCTTCTGGTCTTAGAGTTCACCCCCACCATCACAGAAATACAACAGCTTTGGGCTGCCCTCGCTGAAACAGAAAGAATGACCCAGGAGGCCAAGGTTAACTGACTGCACAGCTCCCAGTTTGACAGCAGGTACCATGAAATGGCTCCTGTCAGTAAACAAGGAAAGTATGACGGACCAGCACCTTCAAGTGGAAATGGTACATTTCTACACTTCCACCTCACAGACATTACACTGGGCCACTTCCAAAGGGCCAGAGTTTGCAATAAATACTAGTGATGACAGATATAGGTACAACCACCTGACTGTATTGCCTACTTGTGCCAACCAGGAGGTCACTATGAAAGGCCTTCATTTTTTAAGCCAATAGTTAGGTACTCCCACTTGCGTTAAATCAAATAATGGGTGTCATTTCTAGGAGAAGCAGTCCAGTTGTGGGCTGGTGAAAACCAAGTAACATGAGTTTATAATGCACCCCCATCAACCCTGCGGAGCCAGTTTAGTGGAGCATACTAATGCCTTAGCAAAAAAACAATTGTGAATTCTTCTACCCACCCACCCTTTGGTGGAATTGGCCAACAGCGTTGGCATGAGCACTAGTAAATCTGAATAGTAGGGTGTAAGTCCAAGGTTACTGCGCTTACAGTCTGTTGTTAGGCAACATGCATATCACCAACATGCACCAGGTTCCTGTCTGAAACTGAAGAGAGGTGTGTATCCTGGTACTGAAGAACAACCTTGTTTACAGTGATCCCTGCCAAGATACTGGCCCAGGTGCTGGAAACTACATTCTTGATTTCAGGACACTTAGCCAATATTACTTAATATATCCTCCAACATGTGTTTCATAGAAGGTTATGCTTTCCATCTGTTCAGCAGAAAGAGGACGAGTGTAGTCTCCCAGGAACACTAACCTGCAGTGACCTGCAGGTGACAGCGATGCTCAAAGTCACACCTGCTCCAGGCACTTTTGGGCACAATGGACACTCTGATGGGACCTAAAATGCCAATTTTTAGTGCTGGCCAACAACCAAGGATGGCAGAAAAGGGAGCCTTGAAAACGGGTGCATGGGAGAAGATCTCCATGCTTTAATGACCCTGGCAGAGTCTGCTTTATCTGGCCCTTGCTATGTACTGCTGATATCTTACAGAGAGAAATACAGATTGCTCTCATCAATGAGTCCCTATCTTTCTTTCATACAAACTACAAAGCTAAAACATCTTTGCCATGACAGAGTTATTAAGATCCATTCAAATCCAAAAAAGAAAGACCATAATAACTCACTGCCACTACCAAGCTGTGAAACTTTTGACCTATGGAAAATATGAAAGATAATTGTCCTGCCCGAGTAAATTATAAGGGTGATTTCTTATGGGAATTACATTGTAATTTCATATAAATCACTACATCTTATTTCATCTTATTAAATAATAACTTAAGTTCACTTCAGGTTTTGAGATCACATCCTAAAGAAACATTTTCAGGCCTGCAAAGCTGTCAGAGCCTCAAGCCATTTCTAGAGTTGGACCCTTACCACATAGCAGTAGGTGGACTCGGAACATACAGATAAGCTTTTTCCTTCCCTGTGAATCTCCGGAAGAGCTATTTAACACACCAGTTTTAAGAATTGTTATTTTAACTAAATAAAGTTAATCACCCAACGTGCATTTTACACAGTCTCTCATAACATTCTCACAGATAAACTGGTGAAACAAGGTCTAGAAAAACAGGTAGGTGGCCTGGCTGACCTGCCAGGCTGGATGGCACAACATACAGCTGGAGGCCAGACACTAGACGTGTATCCCAGAAGTCAATACTGGCTTCAGTCCTGTTCAACACCTTCACTAATGATCTGGATGGCAGGGAAGAGTCCACTCTCAGCAAGTTTGTAGGTGACACCAAAGCAGGAGTGTCCAACACAGCAGAGGGTTATGCTGCAATCCAGAGGGACCTCAACAGGCTGGAAAAAGGGATCAACATGATCCTCAGAGAGTTCAACCAGGGGAAGCACAAAGTTCTGCATCAGGAAGGGACAACCCCACACACTGGTATGGCGTGCGGGCTGACCATATGGAAAGTAGATTTGCAGAAACTGTCTGAATGAACAAGTTAAACAGGATCCAGCAGCGAGCCCTCACGGCAAATACAGACAGAAGCATCCTGGGTGGGTTGAAGAACAACATCACCAGCAAGGTGAGAAAGGGGATCCCTCAGCTTCCAGTCAGTACTGATGAGGCTACACCTGGAGTGCTGTGTCCAACACAGTGAGACATGGACATACCAGTGCAAGACCAGATACAGGATGCAAAGATAACTGAGGCACTACAGCATCTGCCATATGAAGAACTGTTTATAGCCTGAAGAGAAGGCTGCTGGGGATGGGGTGAAACCTTACCAATACGTACAAATGAAAGACTGATCAAGCATGGGGTGAAAGTGTGCCAGACTTTTCTCAGTAGTGCCCACTGACTAGAAAAGAGTTAACATCAGAATCAGAAGTTCTACCTGCACAAAAGAATACATTTGCTTATTGTAAGAGTGGTCAAATATGGGAAAAAGGCTGCCCAGAGAAGCTGTGGAGTTTCCACCCATGGAGACACTCAAAACCTGACTGAACATAGTCCTGCACAACCTGATATAGCTGACTCTACTTTAACTGGGGGGTGGGGCTATCTCTAAAGGCTCCTTCCCACCTCCACCATCCTGTGATCCTACGTTACTCTCACAAGGAGAAAGCTGAGTGAGTGAAAGAAGAAAAAAAGAAAAAAATTATTAGCAAGCACATTTTTTTCTGTCAAAAATAAACAAAACTAGAAATCACTGCTTAATTAACATTCACATAACTGTCATATGTAATAAAAGCTACATTATATAGGAACAGCTTTTATACGAATAGCTAGGTTCCCTCAAATTAGGTACCATAGAAAGGTCTTCAGAAAGGTCTACTTTAAATTAATGTACTCAAAATTGTGATCAAAATACATTAACACTGTTTGAATACAAACATCAGTAAACAAGCAGAAAGCAAAAAGTATTCAAGCCAGGATAAAAAGGATGCATTAAAATCCACCATAAATCCTTAATCTCTTCCATAACGAGATTGGGATTCTTAGTACCATAAAATCCAGCTCCTTAATTTGAGGTCAGGGTACAACACGCTTGCAAAGAGGAATTTAAACCAATCGAATTTAACCAATTCAAATATAAATAATCCACAGAAAACCAAAGAGTATAGTACAGAAGTCTGCAACAGAGCAGAGATTTAAAATGATTGCTAGCTTTTTTTTTTTTATCTTTCCCTCTTTGAAAGGACTGCTGAAAGCGGGCAAGGCTGACTTGATCAGTTTTCCTGTTCCTTTTCTTCACTCCTGCTTTAGGGCACATGAAGGAAGTTCAGGGAGAACTCCATTAAAGGAAGGTGACTTGTAAAGCAAAATAATCACTGCCACTCCGGAACAATCCCAAAGCAGTAAGCACTGTTGTTGCTATTGATGAAACACTGGGCTACAACCACCTTCCATACCTGAACAGATGTAAAGGTGCAGTTTCACACTGAGTTAACTCAACTGGGAAGGGGTACAGGGAGAAATCATAGGTGATGGATGTGCATCTGCTTGTAAAAGAGAAAGCTGGGGCTTCCTGAAAGGATGAGGATGAAGAAGGTGAGCACAACTGTGTACCAATTATGCTGGATTATGAATGCACATTATTGAACCTCACAGAAAAAAAGCATTCGACTGTTCTTGATAATTACTAATGTAATCCTTTAAAACCCTGTTAAAGGCATCAGAAGTAATAAATTTACTGCAACACAGATTAGTTGTATGACCCATTCCTCTCTTTTCTTTCCTGTCTGCTTCCCTCATCTACCTCACTTCATGTTAGGCTGATCTTCAACCTTATAGTCTTTCATTTCAGGTTTTTAAGTCAATAGGTCATATAAGCCCTTCACCTATTACGCTTTCCCTCCCTTGATCCAGATCCTTGTCACAGAATTTCTCCCTCTCCTGGCTGCACATCCCTCCCAGGCCATGGTCCCAACAGCACCTACAGACACCACATTTCTCTGCACACTGGCTTCCTTCAGCAGACTGACCCTGAGCACCACTACTCTCCTCCACACCAGGTCACCTATTTCTCCTTGTGATCTCTTCTAATCTCAGCTTGCAGTCCTCTTTTTCTCTTCACAGCAAAGCAACACCTCAGCCTTGATAGGGAAGCCCTCACCACTAATATTTAATAACTTGTCAATGTTATAGGCTATAGACCTGAAAAACTTTTTGTGAGAATTATCAGCCTTCTAAGTGTACCAGGCTGATCATCATTCTGTAGTTTAGGAATTTACCTTGGACCTACTGCGACTGAACATCTGCATACTGATACATTAATTCATTTTAGTTTCACTGGAGGTGTTTTAATAAAACTAAATCAAAGAGAAAAGGAAATGGAATAGATTCTGAAGTAAAAAATAATTAGAAACAGAGAGAAATTAAAAACAGTGTGGCAGAATAAATGGAATATGAATTTACTTACACTGTCTTAGAAAACTATACCATCTTTGATGAAACAGAAGAGCATTCCCCTAGACAAAGAGAATGCAGTAAAGCTGTTCGAGGGTGGGGGGAATTCAGTATTTTTTCATCCATACTACAACACGGGAGATTATTAAACATGAGGAAACTGAATTAGAAGATGTGGAAAAAACAATAAAACTGAGTATGAGTGGTTAAATAAACTGCAAATAGCATTGAAACAAGAGTTACTGATAGTTTCATTAACTAAGAGTGTTTCATAAATATAGCATCAGTATTTGTATATCTGAACTTCCCCTGATGCAGCTTCATTTCCCTTCCTCATGTCCTGCTGCTGAGAGAGATCAGCACCATCCCCTTCATTGCCTCTCTTAAGGCAGCTGTAGTCTGCAATGGGGTCACACTCAGCCTTCTGTGTGAACCCAACAAGCTCTTAAAATTCCCAAAACCTGATGAAACAAAAACAACCTGGACTGTTCAGCCCAACAACACAAGTCTAAAAGTAAACATGACCATTCTCTTTAAATAAACAGAGGTATATACACGGAAAGAACTAAGAACTAAGCTACTGAAAAATACTAAACAAGAGAAAATGAGTATATGAAGGCTGTGAATAATGTAGATTGGAAATCAGACCGACGTTTTCAAAACAAGCCAGAAAGGTTATGCTGTGGATCATAATTTTTAAGATTAGTAATTCTTGTATTGTGGATCGAAGCACATCATTTAGAGGCCTACAACAGAAAGTAAATGTATAGTAAATAAAAATTAAAAAAAAAAAATTATATGTGAGTGGAAGGGATAAAAGCAGAACAAATCTTCTATAATTTATAGTGGTTCCCTAGGGTTAATCTAGTCCTGCGATTAAAAAAATCACTTCAATAATTAAAAACAAACAAACAAACAAAAAGGTTTCACAAACCTTAAGTTCAGTGTAAACATTTCCTCATAATCCCTTTTTGATCCCAAGTATGAAAGACTAATAATCCCTTTTTTGTTCAAGTGTGAAGACCTGAGGCATACACTAACACGGGAGATTCTGAAAACAAGGCCACTTACAACATCCAATGTGAGAGTCAGAAGCAAATTTTTCTTAAATTTATTTAAGCCTCGATTAACCCTACAAACTGGAGACCATGACAGAGAGATGATTATCCAACAGAGGATAAACTTTTGAGATACCCTTCTTTTGCAGAGATTTATATAGTAAATATTGTATTCGTACAATAGGACCCTGGATGTACAACAGCACGGATTAAAACACTAGAACAGTACTAAGGAGATCAAGTGGAGTCATAAAATCCAAGCAAGAATATTGGTAACAGAATGGAGCTGACAGGTAGTGGTTGAGACCATACTACATACAGAGATCTGCAAACCCGATATGACTCAGCATCACCTTTGTCATTCTTTGTCAAAAGGGAAGATAAATGCAGCAAAGATCACAAACCATCATTACCAGACCAGAATGGCCCAAAGGACATGGTGAGGCTTGGTAGCCCACATCCTTTTCTCCCCTTGTCACTGCAAGTAATCATACTGATTACGAGATACCCATCTGTCCTGGTCCTCTTAAATGTAGGACTGCAGAACGGTCAGCATGAAAGGACAAGAGAAATCTATGAGATTACAAATACAAGTTAATGAAAATTAGGTTGTTCAAAGCAGAAGTAATGTTTCTGTCTATCCAGTGACCCACTGTGAACTGCTGTACTTTAAACTGTTTTGTTTCATCTGGTTACACATCCTGTTTGGCTGTTGCAGAGCCTTGGTATCTTAAACCAGAGCATTTGCCAAGTGACATCTGTTGAACAAAACGTAGGAACTTCATCCCTGAAGCCGGAACAGCCTAGGTTATCATTTATTGCCTTTCAGTTTCAGCAAAACACACCTTTTTTTTAACATAAAATAGTGGGTTCCACTGAGTATCTTTGTTAATAAAATACGCTGATGGGTGGAGGGAAAGCAAGAAAATCCCTTACTGTAAAAAGCATGCTAAGTGCTCATAGGGCTTGGAGTGCTGTTACAACAGAGTTCTTCCAACTAATGACTGCTAAGTGTCTTCCTTAGAAACACACTGCCTGACCTCTGCCTATTAAATAAATCCGAAAAGCTTGCTTTCTTTTGGCATCTCTTCACATACAATCTATATGTATCCTTTTAGAGGCTACTATTAAATTCCATTCACATTCTCACATAGAGATGAAGGAGTTTCTATAGAACTTATGTTTCTCAGCAATAATAAACTCAAACATTTCAGAGGTATACACGAAAACCAGCAAGTTTCAACAAACAGTATTTACCACGAATTTTGCTACCCATTCATACTACACTGCTTTTGTCACTACTTGTTCTTTGCTCACGTGGTCCCAAGTTATACCTCAAAGTCTTACTTGATTTCACTTTATGCTTCCAGAATTTCACCATAATCTTAACATACAAAGCACTCCACAATTTCATTCCCACATACTTTTAATAGCAAATCTATAAAATCTCATTGAAACTTTTTTTTTGGACACAAGCTATAAAGTAACCTATAAAAATTAAGATATATTGAAACAAAATATTTTTCAAGTAAAACTTTTACATCTTTCTGCAGGAACATGTTGAATCATTATTTCAAAAATGCTTTTAGTTGGTTCAACATCCCTGAGCAGGATATAAATAATACCTTGTCCTTCTTACCTTGGCCAATTGGAAGAAAATGAAGTTGAGTACAGGTAAGATCGACAGGACATTAAAGAGTCCTTCACTTATCACAGAGAAACGAAAGGGGTTATTCATTAAGGTGTATACTGCAAATCCTCCCTGTCTTTCAGTAACCCTCTGCATTTCAATTTTATATGTTCTGCCTGTCTTATAAAAGAGGGAAAAAAAACACAAAAACAAATGAGAGGAGAAACAGAGGGCGGAAAGGTGAAAAATTGGGGAGAAGATGCAAAAAAGAGAGGAAAGGAAAGAGAGAAAAGGAGAAAAAGAGGAAAAAGAAGTTGAAGGAGAGAAAAAAAGAGAGAAGGGGGGGGAAAGGAAAAAAAGGGAGAGAAAAAAGGGAGAGAAAAGGGACAAAAAATGCCCAGTATCAAGGACAGAGGCAAGAAAGCTACTGTGCACTATCCTACAAATACTGCATGTTCCAATGGTTCCACCTCCTTCCAAACTAGTTTTATGAAGTTAGAAAATGTTTGTTTGCCTTGAAAAAAACACCCTAGATTTATTTGATTGATCCAAAGATGGATCACGTAGCAAGATGAAAACTGAACTACAGGCACTAATTAGAGAATGTCCAATGTTTCTTCCTGCCACTTTACACCGAGCTACCATGCCTTAAGTAAAGATCTTTTTAAAAATTATTCGCAATTCTTTAACTATACACACAGTCATTCTAGATCAGACTGGTAAACCATTCTGCCAACAGTTTGCTCAGGTCAGCTAGCACCAGATATATCTGTCAAGAGACAAGACAATTAACACGGTACAGCCAACAGGTACCATACAGAATTTGGCAGACATGGTATGACCTACTCCACAAAGTATTTAATCTTAATTGTTATAAATTAAAGTATAAACCAGCTTGGTTCACTTCACTTGTGATACTTTTCAAATCTTTGTTTGTAGCTGTAATTTTGAATAGTACTATTAAAAGCATCCATGGGGATTTATTTATCTCCAATATCACAAGTAATAGTCAGACCAAATTAAGCACTAAACGGAAAGCTGGCATGTTATAAAATTCCTTTTAACTAATCTTCATTTCATTGTACACACCATCATTTTTGAGTATGCAACACGGATACTTTTGTCAATCTGTAAAATGAGAACTTCAGAACAAATCACAACCTCTTGGCTCCCTTTGAGCCATGACTACAAGTAAAATGGAAGCAATATGCTAAGAATAAGTTTGTCTTCAATATGTATTCATTTTACACCACAGTTCCCTTGGATTCACATGTAAGGAGTCAAGAAGAAACATCCTCTCTAACTGAACATTTTGTGGTATCAGACACATGCAGGGAAATAACTTCCACAACAGCAGATTCAATCATACCTTGGTTTATTTGACACTCAGCAGCCCTGAGATTCTCTCACTTGAAAAGGAAACATAAAAAGCAACAAAATGGTGGGTTTGTATTTTGGATTGGATCTCTGAGATTACTTGGTGCCTGCCTGCACACACACTTGTGCAGATTTCTGTCTCCATTTGTCAAAGGGAGGGCTATGTCTTCTGTACCTGCTTTTGGCTACTTGATGGCTCTTACCTCCTACATCTGCCATTTTCACCTGTACCAGTGGTGGGATCACCACATGAAACAACTAGCTGAGTACATAAGGATTAAATTCAACCCCCTTTCCATTTTGTCTGCATGCACTAGTTGGCAAATATGCATCAATCTTCCAGTAAAGCTGTTTCTAAAAACTAGCTCCTGATTTCAGATCTACAGTACAAGACAGACTCATGATTTCCGACCTGCAGCAAAAAAACCCCAGAAACACAAGTAAGAGTCTTAACACACAGGTCATTTAAAAAATTAGGTGCAGCTAAAATTTTGGGATCGAACTGCAATTTTCTGGAAGCAAGATTTATTACTGATGTTTCTAACGTGGGAACACCTGTACAAACAGAGAAGAAGGAATACCCCAAATCAAAAAGGAAACAAAAGGCCTTATGTATATCAAGAGACATATCATAAAGACTTGAGATATTTAAAATGCCTGTCATCTTGTAAGAAAATTTCCACACCAAACACTTTTTCTTTAACAAGTAGCTTAAAAATTCTAATTAATCCCAGTGGTAGTTTTTTTAATCCCCACTCCAAACTGCAAGAACACTCATCTGCAAGCCTACAGTAGGCAAGGTGAAAGCAGCACATGGTAAAAGACACCAACCCGTCAGTGCCACCTCCGTGTTTTGTGCTCCAGAGTCAGTCTGGGGACAGACCGTGGCTCCAGAAGGGCTTTGGGACTCGTCCCTTCAGCACTCTGACTCCCACAGCACAGCCACAGGCAAGGGGACACTAATCTGGTATGGCCAAAAAGGTGTGCAAACCCAGTTCAGGGGATACACGGAACGTATGCATTTTGGAACTGACGCATCAGGATGCAATACATGAGTTTTAGAGAAGAATGAGGAGCGAAGGCTTAAACAAAAAACAAACAAAAAAAGGAAACAAGTGAAACAAAAAAGTGGAATAAAAAAAGAAAGAAAAAAATGAAACAAAAAAAAAATGAAACAAAGAAATGGAAGAAAAAATGGAACAAATAAATGGAACAAATAAATGAAACAAATAAATGGAACAAATAAATGGAACAAATAAATGGAACAAATAAATGGAACAAATAAATGGAACAAATAAATGAAGGAAAAAAGAAGAAAAAATTAAACAATAAAAAATTAAACAAAAAGTGGAAACAAGGAATAGAAACAAAGAATGGAAGCAAAAAAAGAAAGAAAAAAGAAACAAAAAAAAAGGAAACAAAAAAATGAAAGAAAAAAAAGGAA
>JAWWTY010000088.1:12050815-12085639 GCA_035222235.1 Margarornis squamiger
GGTCTTTCTGTCCATGTCTTTATCTTGTGGTACAGGCTTCATGGCTCTTCTCTGCAATTCTACCTTGAAATAGAGACCAAACAGCTACTGGAATTTCAAGGGGTTGATATGGGATGGAGTTGGTATGTACAAACATTCAGCTACTGAAGTTATTTTACTAGTACACTAGATCTACAATAACTTTTAACATCTATAAAATTGAAAAATCAAAAATCAGAGAAACCCTTAGGCATCACAACCCAGGACATTCTATGATTCTACAATTCATAATTCACTCCCAGGACACTCCATAGAGGTTCAGAAGTCTCTCAGTCTCAGTGTTATGTTGGGTGCTGGTCTTCATTTGTGGGCAGATACAAAGAATTTTTTTTTCTTCTATTCTTGAACATTCTTAAATATTCATCCTACACAGATGACTTTGCTTTACAAGAATAGACATTTGATTTGAAAAAGGCTGATGACTAGATAATCTGAATCCTTAGAAGCTGGCTTTCTTAGACTACTCTCACTGTTGCTGTATTTTAAGATGTTACAACCACGCACAGAACGTAGAGGACACACTGTAGATGTATCATGCAAATTGTGAATCATAGGAATCTTATTTGTAGATGCTACAAGGAGTTGTTTCAATAAAGTCACCCAGTGGGCTGTAAGACTGTATTAAATACTATCCACTCTACTGAACTGTAACGCAATTAAATATTTCCTGGGTTTTTTTGAGAAATGGCTTACAGAGGAACATGCTATATTAATACAGAAAAAAAAAATAAATAGAACTCAGCTTTATAATATCCAGAAAACAAATCTGGCATATCTGAGAAATAATATACCAAATTACAGGAAGAACATCATAAGTGTAGAACATACACATTAACTTACACATTTGCGAAATGAAAACATATGACTAAAACCACTCAATACAATGCCAATTTTAAAACATAAAGCTGGTGACTAGCAAGAAATATAGCAGGATGTCTTTGACAATGTCATTCTGCCTTGGGAAAAATTATTGTAACACAAATATTCCAGTTTTTCCTTCTCAGTGGCAGACAATCCCAGAAACTTCTGAGATATTGAGGTCTCAATAGGCAGAAAACAGCTGATGAAGAGGAAAAGAAATCATGTCCTTTTTAAGAACAATCAGGAAAATATGCTAAATACCAACTGGAATTAAACACAAGCAATTTTTGAAGTTGACTTGTGTTTAGGGAGAGGACTTAGGGAATCAAAGACTGAACAGATACTTTTCTATTGAAAAGTCATACATTGTCATTTTAGTTCAAAAGAAACTTCTAAGCAGAGAAGAGAAAAAAGATGATCAATTTCACTCAATTTTTAAGGTAGTGCATGAAGACAATGAGCCTCTTTCACAGGCATATGTGCCAGTGAAAATGCAATGTCTAAAGCAGCTTGATCCTCTTGTTCACTCAGTGCTTGTTCTCCTGTGCATGCCATTTATATATTAACTTTTTCAGATATTTGTGTTTGGTTTGTTATTTAAACTCAGGGAACTGGTGTTACTGGTGTTATTTCCTAATAAAAACATTAAAAAAATAAGATACTCTGGATTTGTATGATTGCCTCTTAAGATGTATCAATTCTTATCTAGAAATAAGCAGTAAGATCTGGTAGTTCTTTCAAAGCTCCATTTACAGTCATTGTGAATTTCTTTCGAGGACAACTAAGACTTCTGCAGGTCAAGCATAGCAACACAAATGCCTATTGAAAACATAGACAGTTTGAGTCTAGACATAGAAGTATGAGTCTCTTCTCTCTATCATGTGTATAATCAAAGGGGCACGAAGTACAAGCAGAACTAGATTTTTCCAAGTTATTAATAATGCTATAATTTTTTTCTACCAAGCCTGCATTTGCAATGTGTGTACCTGATTGCTCATCAGCAGTGTCATAACTTGTTTAAATTTTAACCTTGAATCTGATATTTCTTTAAAAAAAATTAAAAATCCTTGGTTTACCCATACAACAAAGGAGTACTTTTCAGAAAGGAAAAGTTTTTAGGAAGGTATGTTGCCCGTTGCAGTTCTCAGATGCTCTTGGCATATTTTGAAACAGATGTCTGAGGTTTGTGCAGCAGTAAAATCAATGTGCAGGAGAGGAGCGATCAATTCCTTTTGTGGAACAAGATATTTTGCATGAATTCACCTGTACATGAGCCTGCCTGCTCTTCAGGTTGGGCTGGAGTGAGAGCAGTGAGTGCACAGTCCATGTGCCTCTGTATTAATGACATGACCTTTGCTGCCTTTTGAAGTGTTATCGTGTAAGGACATAATCAAAAGATTAAAGAAACCACTGGGCCACTTAAAATTGATACTGGACAGTTTATAAGCAGGAGATCCTGTAACAGTGGCAGCATTGTTAAACACTTACTTTGCATCTCTCTTTACAGAGAAACACAGAGGAGATCAGCTCCAGCCACAGATCAGTTTACAAGTAATGACAGAGGGGGAAACAGATATGTACAGATTAGAGAATTGGTTCTTAAAAGCTTAAATCCACTTAATGCAGACAGAGCATGCTGCCCTGATGAAATGAACCTGTTAGTCTTAGAGGCCGTGAGTGAGGAAACAAGCAAAGCACTAGCTATCTTTTCCACTTGCTTTGGGATTTGCTTTATGTGATTGAAAAGTAGGTAAAACAGACACAATTATTTTGTCTGAAATAAAAGTGAAGAATAACAAAAAGAATTAACTTAAGAGTGATTATTTTCATTTTGTGTGAGTGCTGGGCACCCTAAGAAAGCACAGAAGGCAAGAAGGAGAAAAAAACTATTAAAAATAATGAAGAAAAGTTCAACTTAATAACCTTCCACACTACCCTGAATGTGATAAAATACCTGCCAAGTATCTGAATACCAGTGAGTACAATCGACTGCAGACCAATAAAGGCAAATCTGACATTTCAGAGTTCCTAATTGCTCTGTATGGGTAAGTGTCCACTGTCTGTGGGCCCATTACTTGATGTGTGAGCTGCTGGCCCTTTCCTGAGCAGTCATCCCGGTAAGTCAGCTTATGAGAGCAAGCATTTATGGCATTATACTGCCAGTGATGGCGAGGAAGTCTTTGCCAGGTAGGATATTCAGCTTACTCCATTTCCAAAAAACTCACCACGATGCAAAACTGAGAATCTCAGTGCTGATTTTCTTTGCATCAGAAAGGAGCAGATATTTGGGTTCATGGGTGAAGAGGTCTGGTACAGGCACAAGCCTCATCTCTCTGCAGTCACAACACACTTGCAGCTGGTCTGACAGTCCTTCTGGAGCTGTACAGAGCAGAGAGCTAACCAGCCCATCCACTTTAAGGGCATTTGGAGGCACAGGTGAACAAGTCATCAGGGAAAGCACATTTCTCACTAAATGACCAGATTTTGCATGTGTGCATTTGTACCTGCTGTTATTATGTTCTCATTTTAATTTTATTGTCACAATTGCATTCTTCATGTTTTGTTGTGATGCCTTGATGCTTTACTGAAATGGAAGGGGAAATGACTCAGGAGTGCTATGAAAATATGAGTTAGTCTGTTTCTACCCAGTACTTGATTCATTTCCAGGTTGTTTTGTTCTGTTTCAAAATGTCAGGGGAAAAAACAAGGCTACAATTATTAATTTTTCAAGACATCCAACTTACACAATACAATTTTTTTCTGAAGCTGAGACAGTACCAGGAGAAATTATAACAGAGATGGTAAGCTGTTCTGCAAACACCAGAAGCAAATAGATTTTATTTAAGATGATAAAAGATGATAAAATGAAAAATTATGAAGAACTCAGTAACAGGTACAAACACACCATAGTTAATGGGAGTTTCACCCACCTACAGAATGTCTTTGTTTTAGACTATCCAGATAAATATCTAAAGGCCATATCTTTGGGTTGATAAAAGGTGACATATTTGACTGGATCTCTTGGTCATCTATTTACCCTAATCACAAAGCCTAGTACCAAAAGTCACTTAAGATGGATGCTGAAGAAGAAATATATTTTATCCTTCCATCATAGTCCTAGACTGGTTTTCTGTGGGAGCACCTCACATAGACACACATAAACCAACACACTGGGCCAAAATTAGCAAGGCTATTTTATTTTTTTTTGCTAGCTCCCAACATTGCTTTCTTCTCTCACACCCTTTCTCTCTCCTTGTGTTTCCACAGTCACATCTGCTCCCTCTTCCCCATGGTGTGCCAGTCAGGAGCAGAGTGGGCTCACACTTTCCATGTGTCTCCATGGCCCTTCGTGGCGTATGCCAATGTTTCTGTCTTGAATGGTATCAACTGGTAGCTCATGAGACATGAACTGAGGTCTCTCTTAGACCTCCAACTCTGTCCTATCACTTCAACTACAAAAGCAGAACAGTCAGGCTACCAAAACTGGGGCATAATTATGTATTAATGACCTGATCAGGGATGCTGAATAAGCCTCCTAAGAAGGAACTGCAGTAATTTATCAATATATTCTGCTGTTTCTTTTATTTCTTACTTCCTCTTCTCCAGTTCCTTTCCCTCCTCTTCCTTCTACAGTCTCATCATAAAGACCTCACAGCAGGGTGATGAATTGAAATAGGCATGTGTGCTCACAGCCCTTCAAGCTTTCCTCTGCCACTGGAGTTCTTCAGATGCCATGTAAACACAAAAAGTTAACTCCTGTTGAGCTAGCTTCCCTTGCCAGGTAATATTCGTTAAACACATGAAAATTCTTTGAATAATATACTGGTACTGAAGTATCTTATCCTCTGATCTTGCAAAAAGGACTGTCTGCACAGCCATGTCTTATTAAAGACAAATTACACCATGGTATTAGGGATAAACCCCTTTATTTAGAAGGGTGCTAATTATTTGTTGTGTATTTTATTACTTCGTTACTACCATAGGAAACTTTCTCATCCATTGACACTTCATTTTTTAACTCCTCAGTTACATAGATGGAGTTTGTCATACTTGAAAGCAGCATCACTGGAGACAGACTTATAGACTTACTTCTTTTTTTTCTTTTCTTTCTTTTTTTGGAGTGGGAGGAGGTGTTTGTTTTTTTGTTTGTTTGTTGGGGTTTTTATGTGGGGTTTTTTGTTCGGTTTGGTTTCTTATTATTTTGTTTTGTTTCCTTTTTTTTTTACTAGCAGGAGTCTGACAGCTGATTACTTATGTTAAGGCACAATTTAGCTTTGGACACTAGTCTGCGTGTCACCAGACAAACCAGAGAATAATACAAATTCTGTTGGTAGACTTTTGACACTGTATGAAAGGTGTTATTTTAGATATGAAATCTAGCTCTTTTATAAACCATATACCTCAAACAGAAAACACTGCAGAAAATATATGCATACTGGACAGAACTTGGAAAGTGTGGTGTTGATACCTACAGTCCATAATTTATATAATATTCAGAAAAATGAAAAAAAGTCAGATGAGCTGTTACACAATTCACTCAGCTGCATTTTCCATCCCAGCAAGTAATATAACAGCTGGCTAGAGCAGTTTGGTCCTCAGTAGAATAAATGAAAGACTAAAATTGCATTCATGAGGGAAAAGGCATGGGGGCAAGCAGACACAGACACACACCTACCAGATGTGCTACATTATTATCTGAAGGAATGAGACAAAATCACAAAGCTGTCTTGAAGAGCAGCATCTAACTGGGTTAAGATATTTGGTCTGGCTTTGCCATCTTTATCATGAGGTGACATGGATAAAGACCTGTTAAGCCACTGACTTCTGACTTAATGAGATCTGTGTTCTAGGAGAAAGCCCCAAACACCATCTGGCTGGCTCTCAGCAGTGCAGAAAAAGTCAACCATAGGACCAGAGGAAACAGAGTATTGAATTTAAAGAGTTGAGACAGACCAGAAAAGAGTAAAAGACAATGAGTGTTGCAAATAAAATTGCTGTCAGTGTCCTGCTGATACATTCAAGTATTCTACAAAGTACTTTCAAAGAAATAATGAAAAATTAAATACTAGTACTGTACCAGACAGCCACCATAGTCACATTTCTATTTGAATGAATATTTTAAATCAAATCATTGAAAACAACCCTCAGCAGCTCAATTGGCCTGGAAACAACAGTTTTTGTTTGCTATTCCTGGCAGCCTCTGGCAGGTCAGTGTAGACAATGCTAAGTTCTGGCTGCCCTGCACAGAACCTTGTTTTCCAGTACACATTCCAGTGATAAAGGCTTCTGTATTGAAATGAAAGTCATTAGATGGAAGTTGGTGGCTTATCTCCACTGCTTTTCTTCTGAACAGGAAAAACGATTATAAGATGTCAATGTTTATATAATAAGAAGTGGAACTTATGTTATTTAAACCAGACTGAATGAAAAAAAAACCCTGCTGTACACTGAGGTGAAGATAACGGAGAAAGGTGGGGATCTGTAGAATGGCTAAAAGTTTTGGGTTTTTTTTTTGGTTCTGTGGCTTTTGGAACCAGTGTTGCTGCAGGGCTGTGCTAGTCTGCAGTGGTCCCCAAACCAGCCACTGCCTCCCAGCACTCCCAGGAGGTGACAGGGACTCCCATCCCTACATCCCTAGCAAACAAAGAGCCCCAGGCTTGTCCAGACAATGGTGTGAGGGGATTTGTGTCTTTTTTGGGGGAGAAACCATGGAAATGAGCCACACTGGTGGTGTTTCCCCTTCTGTAGAAATTAAACTTTCACAACTCCTGAAATGCTTTAGCCTTGATGACCAACGCAGCAATTTGTAATGTGGTGCACTTAGCCAGTATGTTTAAGGAAGGAAATGGTGGTTTGTGGTAATGGCACTGGACTAACTTTGTATTTCCAACTCTACTAAAGACTTCCTGTGTGACCCTGAGCAGGAATTTTACTCCTCCATCAAGACTAGTCCTACGTCTTCCAGGAGTATGCTTTTAATCTGCAACACCAAAAGCAGAGCTTTGTGAATGGCAGTGTCAATGCATGGGTCAGCAATTTTTATTAATCCAGAATACTAATTTAAAAAAAATTAAAAAAAAAAAAAAAGTTGGGGAGAGAGAAGAAACGATTACTAGTTTTTTTCCTGTTTGAAATTAGGAAAGCTGTGACAAGAACTTCTTTCCAAAGTCATGGAATTACTCCTTTCTCTTGCATTATTGGTAAGAAGTGGAAAAAAAGGGCTGGTTTTCCTTTCAGCTCAATGTGAAAAGTATCAGAGAAAACTGCTGCTGTGTGTAACCCCGTTGTTACCCCAGGTACTGCTTCACTTTTAGATTGCACTTGAACTCATTGAGCCATATGAAGCAAATTTTTAAAATTCCAAATCTGTGCTAGAGGACTGTCCCTGGAGAGAGAGGGGATGACATTTGTGCTGCTGTGCTGTTGTTATCTGTCTAGCAAGAAGAATATATCCGGCACCACATTTAGGCTGATAAATACAACGATAACAGGATAAAAAATTCCTTAAGCACTGATAGCATGTATTTACTTCTCCAAACCCATCATGGCTGTCACGTCAAATAAAGGAAGCAGAGACAGAATAGTTGCAGGGAATAGGCTATGTAAGAAGATTAGACAAATGAAAGACTGGCATCCAACTATGTACTTTAGGAGTAAAAATTGTTTTCTTATCCATAGGACTCTTTCTCTCCGTTTTAAACACACACTGTAATAACTACAGCTACTGTAAAAACTGCCTGTATCCAAGGATAAATCACAGCAGTCCCAGGCTCTGCAGCACAAATCACAGTGGATTTCTTGAGGTAAATCTGCAAATAGAAGAGGGCTGTGCTCATGTTTCTCCCTCCTGGCATTTGCAAGAACTAACAGCACAAATATGAGCATCTAACATTTGATACAGAAAACTCAGCTGATGGAGGGATGGGGAACTAATGAAGCAGGAAAACTACTAAGTGCAAATGAGTCGAGCTTCAGCGGCATTAGATTGATAATTTCACCCAACAGAGGTTATTATGGAGATACCTCGTAACAGATCTCTGTGTAGAGGAATATGCTAAGTTTTCCATTATGCACTACACTTTTCCGGGATCAGCAGTTTCAGGAAGAGATTTGCTTTTAATATTTTCAGTTTAGGAGAGCATTTTTGTTAATTGGAGATTTGAAAATACAAAGGGTCAGCATTTCTGCCAACATCTGGTTTGAAAAAACCAAGCAATCAACCTTGGTTCAAATGCTGTGCAGGTCTTGATAGTAGTAAGCACTTTGACAGTAATTTACTCTGTCCAAAATATGGATATTTCACAAAGATTAAGGACAACATGTTCAAAAGCTTATCTGCAGGTGAATTGGTAGTCTTCCATTGCACGTGTCCTTGTGTTTGGGTATTCAACCTCTAGATAGGATGAGATGAGCATGAGACATAACCATAATGTGGTAAGTTGATATTCATATTTCTGTTCTCCTAATGATTGTCAAAGATGTGGTGTGTAATGGTGTGTAAGCTTTTTTATAACATCCTTTTTATTGTTGTTCGTTTGGTTTTTTTTGGTTGGTTTGGTTTTTGTGTTTTTGTTGGGTTCTTTTTTGTTTTAATTTGCTTTGTTTTGTTTCAGATTATTTTTTATTTTATTTTTTTCCCCCTTGAATGGCACAGAATACTGCGAAAAGGAAGGCTGGGGGGTTTGGGTTCTTTTTTCCCCTCAAACTGATAATTCCTCTGCATGATGATTTGTAGTGGCAGGTTTACAGCTTTTTCAGTCAGCTCCATAGAACATTTTGGAGTCCTGAAGCTGTGGCTGGGCAGTTTACTTCTCCTGTCTTGAGCTGAAATGTGTTGTCTAGCAACAGACAGCTCTCTTTGGCACACTAGAAGAAATACGACTCTTATCTCACCTGTTGCCTGTTCTCTATTTTTCTATCTGCCAAAAGAAGAAAAATTGGCTAAGGGTAGGAAAGTTTGGTGGAGAGTGCTTTGTGTACTGAGTCAGAGGCACTGACGTAAGTATTTTAGCTCCGTTGAGGCTACATACTCATGCACTAACAATGTAGGTCAATTTGAATGAAATGCATTTTTATGAGTAGCTGAAACCTTAGAAGAGAATAGTGGCATACTTTAAACAAAACCCTTTTCCTCCATTAACTTAGGATTTGTTTTCAGGAGTGATACAACTTTTGGTTGTAGTTATCTAGGGTAAAAACATACAGACCATGTGGTTGTCCAACAAAAACCTTGAGATGGCAGCTGGGCAGGCAGCAGAAACTGTCTACACATACCACCCCTGAAACACACCCCAACACACCCCTACGCCCTCCAGGCTTTAAAGACACCAAAATATTATAAAACTTTCTGATGTCTGAGAAACTCAACTTTGCACACTATGATTTAAGGAGATAACTTCTAAAATATGGTTATAAATTGCTATGCTTTGCAGCAGTTCTGTGTGGCCGAAAAAATGGTATTATGTTTTATCTGCACCTGACAAAAACAGACTGGCTGCATTGCTGAGTGTGGCATAGGGAGAACTGTGATGAGAGCTCTGCCCTTGGACACTGTGGTAACTCTAACCACAGTTCAATTCTTCCTCAGGCCAGCAAGTGAAATAAATGAGCATTTAAATGTAATACCTAATACAGACTTGTCAGGAGAAGAAAACCACTATGCAGGCTAGCATGACTGCTAATCCTTTCTCAAGCCTAGGGCAGCAGTGAGCATAAATCATCCTTAAGATGCTTTGGCATACATTTGCAAGACAACTGGAAGAACATACATGGTATCAGCTTCAGCTAGCCTCATTGCTATCCCCCCTTAATGCACAACAAAATAAAAACTGTCAGATAACATTTAGAATATATCACTTCTAAAAATTTAAATTAGAAAAGACAAAACCCACTGATTTCAGAATTTGTTTTATAAATTTTAAAAAACAATCTTCCTATCTTTAGAACTCAGTGCAGATCTTTTTAGATCCCTATCCAGCAAATTCTTGTTACATGGAATTTTAAAGCATTTAAGGCAGATTCAGCGCTTTGCAGGGCTAGGTACTTAGACTTTGTAATTTTAATTGAATTTGTAAGCTCATTATTTCAAATACACTTGAATTTGAGTGCTATGCATATATAGTACACTTCATAAATTTTTGACATCCTTATCCTTTTTAGCATCACAGTGGATCTACTTTATAAAGTGTGTATATCGCAGTAGATGCTTAATCTGATAATGGTTGAAATATTACTTAGATAAGGACAATTCTGTCCTTGCTTGCAACTGTGTTACTCTAAAGTGGTTTTGTTAATTTTTATAGTCCTTAAGTACTAATTTCAAAATAATTTTCCTGGGCACGGCTGCTGACTCAAATAGTACAGTAGCATAGGTAGTCCATGAATAAAAGCTTCCGTAGTGACAAAGCTTTTGCTCTATTAACAATGTGAAAAAGGGCTGAGCAAGATTTTCACAGATCAGTTCTGAGCACAATTTAATGAATTTTGGTGAAATAGATGGCCTCAGAAATCTAGTATATTCATTGGAAACATCCCCAGAGTGTAATGCTAGGCAGAATACTTAAATGGTTCTCTTGTACACAGTCCTAGATTCCATTAGAAATACATGCCAGGAGCACATCAAGCTATTATAAAAGAATATATTTGTGAGAGTGTTCTTCCAGCTCTGGCTGCTCTGAGTCTTGCCCTGGGTAGCATTTTCTTTCGGTAGACTAAATTAAACTTTTAATAAGGCAGACCTATATGTAAGCCCAATATTTGAAATGTCTTTTTCACTATGCCCTGCTCAAGAGAGTCAGGTCAGCCTGAGGAACTTATTTCCTTAATACATCATAAAGCTGAAGTTTGATAAAAAGGTAACTAAAGGTATGATAGATGAAAGCATGTGTTACTTCACCCAGAACTAAAAACTAAAAGGTTGACTGCAATGTTCTTTGGAACTGTGTTTCTGTCCATGATGTTTATGCTTAAACACAGTGGTGTCATCAGGGGAAAGAACATCCACACTAAATAGGAGAAGCCAAATGTGTCGCATCTATCCACACTGAGCAGTGAAGTGCCAGCTGACAGGACATTCAGTTTGCACAGCTAACTGTATCACAGACAGCAAATAAGAAACATATGCGTGTTCATGAAGCCCCTGGCTGAAACTTCATCCAGAAGAGCAAGCCTTAAAGTAAATAGACAAAGACAAATTAAACAGAAGAAAAAAGTATGTTTCTTTGGCGCAAACCCAAATTCATGCACAAGGCAAGAACAGCTTGAGAACCAATTTCATTCTAATAAGCAAATGTTAGTGAAGTATGCTGTTTTATAGAAGATTTTCAGAGAGTTACTTTAATATACCTCAGTGGATTTGGAAGATAAGTATTATTTATCCTCATTTCACAGGCAATGTTAATGAAGGTCATTAAACTGCTTGTCCCAGGATATGTGGGATTAAAATAGCATTGTTCTAATCCTTTCTCTCCAAGGCTGCCATATACTACCCCTCTGTATTCTCTAGCTTGCAAAGTTCTGGTCAGTACTAAGATATTTTGTCTCCTGGGCATTACTGAAAATCTGGTAAGTTTCTGTGCTGGATTCCCTGGGTTTTATTAAATACAATTCATGTCAGGAGTCTATTACCATGCCAGCAACTGCAGGCAGCTGTAAACCATCCATCTGGCATACAAGAATAATGATCCTGATACATATTCTGTGCATTTCCCTGAGTACTCTGGAAATCAGATGCACTTCAGGAGTAAATTAGGGGGCAAGAGCAATCTGGGAACACAGCTATCTGAGGCAGTAACCTGCCTTAAGTCTTTTCAGGAGCACTGAAGCTTAGAGAAAATGATGAGATAATTACTAGTATCTTCAGTGTGTCTTTTCCCTCCTTTGACTAGGCCCACTCTTGAGAAACAACGAAATTTGGCTTCTGTTTTACCCAAGGTGGGTATGATTGAAAGTCTGGCTATTTCACAAAGAACGGTTGAAAAGTTTCGGGCAGTTGCATCACTTAAGGTGAAACTCATTCTTCCTGCCCTTCTCCCACCAATTCTAGTACAAAAGAGGAAGAATTTCCTAATGTGGTCTTCCATCCTTTCCCTTGGCCCCACAGCACCTTCTGAAGACACGTTAAGCACCTCCTGAAGACATAGCTGCCACATACCTCTTTTGCAAAGCCAACAGAAGAACAGTTGCTCAACCAGAACCTCTCTGGAAAAACACTGAAGATGTTGTGAGGTAAGGTCTGACACACTGAAGCCACAGAATGGGTTGCACACCAAAAACCTATGAGAAATAATTAATTTCTACTCGTGCAGTTCTTGATTAATAGTGGTCAAGCCTGCTGTTGCACTAGTGACATCCTCAAGGGCTATTGACTTAGAAATACAGCAGATGGCAAAAAGATGCCTCCCTGCTCTGTAAGAATCAATTAGAAGCATAACATGTTTCTTCTATAAGGACTCCCTTTCAAGCAGACAGAAATAATTTATAGTGATTTGTCAATCCTTTTTTGAGTGCCTGCTCTACATCTTTTAGTGGCTGGAAATTATTGTCACACAAATTATTTCCTTCCCTTTTTATATTAAGATTGCAACAGCCAAGGTGATCAAAGAGCAGGAATACTTCTGGGCCAATGTCATAGCTTCAGAGCAAGCATTTGATTCATAAACCACATTTTATGTTTTATGTAGAGACATCCATCATAATGGCTACAGCTGTTTGCTGGGAAGCATTTTGAAGTTCAGAATAAACTTCCTTGCAGGGAGTCAAAACTGGTGCTCTCAGATAATTTATAATTTATTTTTTTTTCTCAAATATATGAGCATCTGTCATCCTTTAACCCCAGCTGGCAACCAAGCCCCATACAGCCACTTCCTCACTCCCCCACAAGCAGGACTGGGGAGAGAATCAGAAGAATAAAAGTGAGAAAAGTCATAGGCTGACATACAGACAGTTTAATAGGCAAGGCAAAAGCTACACACACAAATAAAGAAAACCAAGGAACGCATTTGTACCTTCCCATGGGCAAGCAGGTGTTCAGCCATCCCCAGGAAAGCAGAGCTCCATCACATGTCATGGTGACTTGGGAAGACAAATACCATCACTCCAAATGTCTGCCCCGTGTAAGTGCTGCTGAGCAATAACAAAAACATCTCTATATTATCAACACTGTTTTCATCACAAATCCAAAACACAGCCCCACAGTAGCTACTGTGAAAAAAATCCAACCCTACTCCACACAGTATCTAACCCAGCACGATATTTAAAATGCTACTACCAGTTAAACTAAATACCTCTATACCACACAGGGAAAAAGGTGATTCATTTAGCAGGACTGTTTTTACTTGAAACACTGAAGATGTAGAAAATATTAGAATTGGATTACTTTTGGTGATACTGTCTTTATTGGCATGACCAATTTTACTTATGCACATGGAAAGAATGTTGGAAAGCAACCAAGTCACTTATTTAGAGTGCTGGGAACACAGGCATTTGGCACTTACATGGATCTTTCTTTTGAAGAGTTGACAGAATTCACAGAGCTTTGAAGAGTTCACAGAATACTCGGAGTTGGAACAATCATTAAGCCCAGCTCTAAAGTGAATGGCCCATACTGGGATTGAACCTGCAACCTTGGCTTTATGAGGGCTCTTAGAATCACAAAATAACAAAATATCCTCAGTTGGAAGGAACCTGTGACGAATATGGAGTACAACTCCTGACTTCACACAGGGCAACTTACAATTTAAACCATGTATTGCCCAAATGCCTCTTGAAGACCAACAGGCTTGAGACCATGAAAACTTTCCTCAATTGCTTGACCATCCCCTCAGTAAAGAACCTTTTCCTAATCTCCAATCTGAATTCCCCTAATGCAGCTTTAAGGCATTCCCTGAGTCCTGTCAGCACACACCGGATAAGAGATCAGCATCTTTCGTTTTACTCACGAGGAATGCACAGACAGCAGAGAAGTCACCTCTCAGGCTCCTCTAAGTGGAACAAACCTAATACCCTCAGCTGCTCCTCGTAAGCCATGACATGTAGTCCTTTCACCACTTTTGTTGTCCTCTTTTGGACTCATTCTAGTAATTTTATCTCCTTCTTATGTTGGGGAGCTGAAAACTCCGCAGTGTTTGAGGTGAGGCCACAGCAAAAGTGGGTGTAGTGGGACAATTGCTTTTGACCTGTTGGCTGCACCATGATTAATGCACCCCAGGTAGAGCTGGTCCTCTTGTAGAAATATTGGTTTTATCTCTTGTCTCCATTCACTTCAGCAACAGCTGATTCTCACTAGGGAATCAAACAAAATTATGACTAGATACCAAAGTAGAAGATGCCACAGTGGTTGCACCCTACTTCTCTCCCTGGAGTTATTGTCCTTCACATACATTCAGAAGTTAGTCTGAAAATACCTTACAGTTAATTTACAAATCAGATATAAAGTGCTTCAGGCCAAAATTTTTTGATGTCAAATTTCTTGGAATGACAAAGAAGTGTAAAAGTGCCAGGAACCTGTTTCAGTGATTCCCCGAGCAGTGCCATCCTTCAAATGAATCCAACCAGTGCAAGAGCCCAGAGATTGCTGTGAATGCATGAGCAGTGGGTCGCTCTCAAAGGAGCCTTTGTCACCTGAGAGGCAGCAAAACGCAGAATCTGGAGAAGTTGCCCTTTTTCATTCTAACCCAGGTAATTCAGTGGAACACGGTGATAAACTTAGCTAGTTCCCAGACTATCAGATAAGACATTTAGGCTTTCTGCTTTTTTCCCTCTCTCTGTTGTGAGGAATTTGGAGGAGACAATTCTGCAGCTAGGAATCAGACTGAGTTTTTGGGGATCCCTTTTACGGTTTTCGTGGTTCCTCATGAATGTAGTTTCCCCCTGTCTCCACACCTTAACAGCATCTCCCCCAATCTTCCACATTGTTGATTTCAGAAATTAATGCTTATTTGCCAGTCCTTTTCTGTTACTGGGGAGGGGGAGACAGGGACTGAGAAAGGCTAATGACGCAAGTAACTTTATTTTCTTTAGAGGTCAAGCACAATACTTTTCTCTGACTTTGCTAATGGCAGGACTGACTGAGACCTTCTTTAGGCAGTGGAAATGTTCTCAGATGCGGTCTAAGTTAAAAAAATCTAAGGACAACCATAATTTTACATCTAGTGGTGTAGAAAAAGGCAGCTAAGGTCTCTGGGCAATGATAAGGACCTCTGAGATATGACTTTGTACGAAAAATGATGCCCATGTTGTGAAGAGGAATTTCTTCCTGACCAGTTTGAAGACCAGCCTTTCCAGAGTTTGGCCTTTATTGAGCTATTTAGTGACAAAATAGGAGAAATTACAAGAATCTTTCAGTAATACAGGATAAAATTCTGATAAAAAGGGCTCCCTTTCTTCTACTGTTTCACAAATGCAATTAATTCCATGGTACTGTGTGGGCTGAAATGCAAACTGTTGCCATTACAACCACCTTTTAAAGAAATTTTTGTTTATAAAACCCAGTATATTAATTAGTTTACTAAACTTAATAATTAATTAAAATTTATGATTTACCATGAGTCATTTCTAACTTGATTTGTTGAGAATTTGTTGTGGTTTATACATATGCTTGTATATTTAATTGAGTTATTAAACTAATAAAATCTGCAAACATGTAAACATCTTTGGGCTTCTTGGTGTCAGTAGGAAAGGTCACTCCATACTGACTGTCTGTTCTTATAGATCTTCCTGTAAGTGGTGCAGAACAGAAACATCAGTAGCTTTTGAATATACAGTCCAACACTTCTGAGTCTCTGAATGCCAACAGTCTAAAAATTCCTCACTTTTTCCCTGGATATTTGTATTTTCCAAACATTGCTGAAGTGTTTCTGAAGCCTTTCTATGGTTCTGTCCAGTCAACATGCTCTGGTCCTATTGGTTTTTTTCCTTCACCTCCTGAAATAGGCTAATGAAGGTTAATCTTACTGAGGTGAGCTCATCTGCCTGTGTTTCTTCAGGACTTAATTTATTCATTAGAAATCCAAGACATTCACTGAAGAAGGCTGGAGTTGTTGCAAAAGTAATGCTGGATTGTGGCTTGGATAATGTATTGAAATTCAGTTAAATGGTTTGCTGGAAACAAAATATTGGAACAATATTGTTTCAAACTTGAAATGGCCTCAGTGGTCTTGTGGACCAAAGTAATGTGTTTATGTATTACATGCAGAGTAAAGCTTATCTCTACAAACAGTGCCATGGAAAGAAAATCCTGCTAAAATTAAACAATCAAAGAAGATAGGTGAGGTGTGACTTTATGCAGTAAACAGTGATTGAGAAAAGAAAAGAAAACAGCGGGACTCTGCATGAAGCAAATTAATTCATGCTGGAGTTTTGTGCTTCTGGAGAAATTAAATTGCCCACTTCCTAATCAGCACAGCTCCCTGCCATGGCACTTCTTTGCTTTGTATTTCCTCTTCAATTTTTAGTATAATTTGTTCTGTATAGAATTTCCCTAATTTACATCTTTACTGTATTTTAAATATTTTTATTTTTCAATTATTCCACAAGAGTGTCTTTCTTTGTATTACTTTGAGGAAATCACCACCCAGCTGTGATCATTCTTATTTCTTTCTGCTGAAAGTATAACTTACTCTGCCCTCTGCCTTCTTTATTTCTTATTTGTTTACTTTCTATACAAGTGAGGTTTGAGACTATGCTGCCACTGTGTCTATGAAACACAGTAATACTTCATCCCTTTCGTGGGATAAACATATTGAGAACAATGTGTACTACTTGAAGAATAAAACAAGACCACCTACTTTTAAGACATGTATAAAACTAAAATTGAGTCAAGGACAGATCTTCAGGACTAATGACACAAACAGATAATGACCTAATTTAAATAATAATCCTAAACATTCTGTTTTTGAGTAAGTTTGAAACTGAAGAATGTGTTCCAGATCTTAAACTAGCATTGCTACGTATCATTAATACACCAAGACTGTGCCTGTAGTCACAAACTGTTGTTTTCCCTCATCCAGCTGAGTCTTTAAATCTGCCAGCATGAGTGCCATCCATTCTTCTGAAATGGTATCAGCAGCTGCAGAGATAATGTAAATACCCATTATATGCTGTAAAGGAAACCTGGAATGAACCAGAAAATTTTGGAAATGGCATCAATATTATCCTACAATATAAAATACAAGCTTTCTGCTGTATACACTTCTTTCAGTTTGCTTTGTTATGAGGTATTCTTAAGTATGTTACACATGCAGTCAATATCCTGGCATAAATTATTGCAATAATTATTTGTAATTCATAATTTAAAACCTCTGTTAAATAAGGCAATATTTTAGCTGACTGAAACACAGAAAGCAAATGATACGGTTTTTTCAGAATCTTATTTTCCAGAATCAGGCCCTGATTAAGAAGAACACTTAAGAAAATGACTAAGTATAAACATGTGCCTCAGTTTGTGCTTTTTTTGTTAGGGTTCATGCTCTTAATGTGTTTTATTGAGCTGGAGCCAAAGTTCTGCCTGTGAGCTTTAATCTCTGTGCTGTTCTGTGTGTAGGAATACAACACAGAAGAACTGGCAGATATTGTGAGGATTCCATTATTTCAAAAGGATGTCATTTTTAGTTGATACCTTGTGTGAAGAGCTCATCAGATTTATGTCTCTGAATATGAACTCTGGCACGATCTGGCCTTGAGCCCAGACACTAAGCTTTAGCTTAAAACCTGATTCACATCTGACTCTGAACACCTTGTCAGCTCCTTGTTGATGATAGAGTATGGAAAGTGAATTATCTTGTAGCCTGGAGAGGCAGTTCATCAATACAAGGATGACAAGCATTGTGGAGTACCAATGGAATGTCTAATATGGAAAAGAGAGGAATAGGTCCTTGGGATTTCTATGCCTGCATCTATCCCTGCCACCACAATTTTTTCAGCATTTTGTATTTCTGTTTTAACACTCAGCATTGGCATTGTGACACGTATCTGTAAAGATCTGAAACTAACAGTACAATTCTGATTCTAGTGTCTGGTTGTTGCTGAAGCTTCCAGACATCTATTGAAAATAGCATGAATATGTATAATTTGCTAAAGGCTATCACAGTGTTTGCAGCTTGTTTTCAAACTAATCACCACAAGCCTTCTTTCCAGGTAAGCGATTTTAAAAATTTTGACTTAGCTAGGAGAACTGCCTTCACCATTTTTTTTATCTTTCTCTGGAAGAATAAATGGAAAATTTGCATTCTAGCCCTTGCTTTCTGCTTAATTCTTCTTTTGACAAGCTAACACGTGGACGGCTCCAAATTGCTGCATTCCCATGAGTCATGACATGCTGTGGGTAACTTCTGCTAGCGTCTCCTTCTATTCTGGCAAGTAAAAATCCAAAAACTCCAGGTAATAAAGTTGGTATTTAACACAGTAACAATAAATTGACAGTGATTATGAAAGCCTTCTAGTCTCAGTTTTAATTCACTCTCCCTTGCACATGCAAAACTTCTTGGCTATGTCTTTAAAACACAGACATTGCCCATTCTGTGAGAAGGACTTTAAGCCTTTTATGATGCTATCTCATATTAGCTCAAGTGGTAGAAGCCTCGATGTATTTCAAATATTCTTGTCATGCCTCCTCCATCAAAAGACACTTTTAGCTGTATTAAGTATATTATCTAATATATGTTACATTTCTCTAGTCCATTAGCCCAAACTCTGTCTTCTGGAATACAATGCCTTTATATAAACTAATTTAATTTTCAAAAATTATTATTCCAGTGACATTTAAAATTATAAGTCACTATAGCAGAGAACTTCAAGATCTATGCATGAAATACTGCCACTCTCTGATAAAATGATAGATGTTGTTTTAATTTACTTTGCCATTGTTTAATTTACATTTGTTTGAGAAGTTTACAAAATGACAAGAACATGTCACAAAGGCTTAGATCTACAGTATGAGCATTAAAGTCTGTATGGTTCCCTGTAATAAATGTTCACTTCACCAAGTATAATGACACGCATGCTTCATCTTCATGATCCAAAAATTCAATCGAACATCGTGACGCCATCAGTCTCTGCAGTCAGACAGCAGCATCTTGGCATCCAACACTTTGAATTACCCTGTGACAACAGGTCTGTGCCAATGGCTGTTTTGAACAATATCCTAGAAAAATAAGCATGCCAGCTGCAGACACTGGGAGTGCATCAGATGCAGTGGATACAGCCTTAGGAAATGCTGGGAAGTATCATTTTTGTGTTAATTGCAAGCTTTCTGGCTGATTAAGGAACATTATTGTCTGAGGCATTTGCTCTCAGTCATGGGTCAAAGTGCAGTGCTGCAAACAGTAAGACAAGACTGCAAAGGAAGCCTCTGCTGATGAGGCATTTTAGTAAAAGGATCACAAAATTTGAATTTTTGATGCTATCTTCCATGTCTTAATAAAAGAATTTCTGAATTCTGTCTAAGATGCTTCTATAGCTGTTTGCAGTATCACCAGGATGGCATCAGGCAAAAGTGTAAAATAAAGGAATATGATGATCTCTGATTTTCCATAAAAATTGAGCTGTTTCTTTAGAATTTCCATAACTGTAGGTTGCATTTGATTTTGAGAAAACATACCACTTTATTTTCAGTAAAACAAGCCACCTATTAAAAAAACAACAGAAGAGATAATAAAAATATAATAGCTTCATGTTTTCTGTCTCTACTGTAATATTTTTCACTGTTTGCTTTTTGTTCCATTGAAAGTGCTTTTACTTCTCAAACTATTGCAAGGGACATTTCAGGAACATGTATGTCCCTGAAGTGGCTGCATTTCAGCAGAGAATAAGCAATCCTTAAATAATGCACATTACTTTCAGTCATAGGGTAAGAGAAAAATAGGCCATGCTATTATTACTTGATGCAGGCCTGTCCTGAGTGATATGCTTTTGTTGTTGGAAAGTAGATCTCCAGGATCTCCAGAAATCTGTACTGAGTAAATGCTTTTTTTTTGCCTTTTTTTTTTTTTTTTTTGATTTTGTTCTGTACATGCTGGTTCTTGAGCTAGGATGAATCACCAAAGCTGTTTTGCCTCTTAATCACCTCATGGATTTGTTTCTTTGTTACGCAAAAGAAAATATGAAACTCTTCCAGGAAGTAGAAATTAAAAATACATTCCATTTAAAAATAATTGGGCTAATTTTATGATTACTTCACTTCATGAGTTTGGGCTGATTTATGTTGAAGAATCTTGCATTTTAGAAATGCAAACTTTGTGGTTTACTGAGCAGTTACAGAAGAATTGGAACAGGAAATAATCCAAAAGTTTGATGATTAAAGTAGCCAGAAGGGCCCCAAAATCTCTTGAAGGTTAATGCACTTATTGTAAGAGAGGATTTATTTGACTCACTGTTCCTAAAAAAACCTTGAAAACTTACAGCAAGAGCTCTGATGGATGTTTTGTTTCTGAAATGCAATTTTTATTACGGCATTACTCAACCCATCTCTTTATCTTAATTAAAAGTCATCCCTGCTGTTCTTTGTGTGCCATCTAATATTATTATGAGATATTTCATGTCATAAGTGACTCTCATGGCAAATCCAGTCTTGTTCATAATCTGAAAATAAAGCAAGAATTTCTATGGTAGTTTAGTGACTTAGCAGACATTTTTTAAAGACATGAGAATGTGTGAGCTTGCTAGGGAAAATTGAATCCACTATAGTGTTAAGAGCATTATATAGCAATGTTTGTAGAGTAATTAAAAAAAATGGAAAGCATTGGCAGACTAGATTTTTTGTCATGGCAAACCCTGAAAGAATCTTCAGTCATGACTCATGTGAAGACAAATCTTCATATTCTTCACCTGTTATGCCTCTAGAAAAGGAACAGTAAGTTGCTTTTTGTTGAGGATATTATATGGTGAATAACACAAACTTTCTCCAGGACTATTTGAAATGATAATGATAAAAAAAATCTTGTGTTTACATACAAGCGGAAATTAATGCAAAATTAATTGTAAAACCTTGGGCTCCCCCCACCCACCCACAGCCCAGGACCCCATCTCAGTGCCCTGGCACTCTCAGCCCCAGGGATGCCACAGCAGGGACCCTTTCAGGTCCCCACAGCACTGCCCTGGTGGTCCGTGGGCCCCAGCACGGCCGACCCCCTTCCCAGGGAGGTGCCCAAAGCCCTTTGCTCCTGGCTGGGGCTGTGGGGTGGGCTCTGTCTGCTCAGCCCCCACATGGCCAAACAGATGGATTGATGGCTTGTATGCTTTGATGTTTCTCTCATTTTAGTGAGAAACAGGGGAGTTTTTTGGTAAGATTAAACTGGAACATTCTGTGATGCCTATTTCCTCGTTACAGGTGATAAGGATGGATCCTCACCTTCTCTGGGCTCTGCCCACTGGAGGCTTCCCAATGGTGCCAGAGACAGCGTTTTGGTCCTGGGGATGGGTTAGAGTGGACAGAGATCACCTACAGTTTTCATGGAAGGAAGACAGCAGCCAAAGAAGGAACTGGTCAGTAGAATGGTGGAAAATGGAGCTTATTTTCACTTCTCTTCCTGATGTGTTTCCTAGAACACAGTTAGAGCACCTGTTTCTGAGAAGGGATGCTCTGCTTCCACTCTTATATCCCATGGGATACTCTACCAGTCTTGACCTGTCCTTCAGCAGGAGCACTGAAAGATGCCAGATGTTTTCCTACTGCAGGCAATTTGCTGCCTTACTTTGCTCCTGCCCAGAGCTGCCCTGTTTTGCTGGCAAAATGTTCCCATTTTCTAATTTTCTCAATGTGTTCCCAAAAGGTCACCACAAACACAAAGTGCTTCTCTGTGTGGGCAGCTCTCTTCAAGTTCTGTCTGCTGAAAGCCCTGAAAAGAGGTAATCAGCTACTGACTCATCCTCGATGCGTGAGTAGGGATGACTTATTGGAAAAAACCACACTGTATTGTTTCAGCAGTAGCATTTTAAGATAGCAGAGCAGGCCTGTCCTGAAAAATGTTCACATTGTCTAGGGAAGAAGTCCCCGAGGCAAACAAGAGTTTGACTGATCTCTGAAAGAAGCTGCAAGCTCCAAATCTCCACTGCGGTTGCGAAGGCACATCGCCCTGGGTCTGTCATGGCAGGGTGTAACTGTGCTGCTCCTGGGCACAGCACCTGGAGTCCTTCGTGGGCTTTGGGAAGACACCTGGCCTAAGCACATTCTGGCCATGTGCATGATGCAGCTGGATGGCTGGACCTGGTGACTGTGCCATGTTTTTGTTCATGTGCCATCTCTTCCTTACGCCGCTACAGATCCCCAGGTAAATAAATAACAGCGTTTCCTGCTTTAAGCAATGGGAGAAACTTTCACAGTAAGAGCTCAGACCAGCAGTTCAGTAAAAGGGCGTGTGAGGAAGCACCAGGAGGGTGGTGCTGTGCTGGGGCTGTGCAGTGGGTGCTGAGGGAAGGGGGGATGAGGACGGGGTGCAGCCCCACAGAGCCCGGGGAGCAGGGACAGCAGCCAGGGACAGCCCAGACTGACGTGCAAGAGTGATGAGGCAGGTGCTGGGTGGGTCAGAGCTGGGTTCAGGACCTGCATGGCCAGGCACAGGAACTTGCAGGGTAGCTCAAGGCAGGGACTTTAGGCAGAACACGATGCAGCTCCCAGGAGAAGCAGGGACCGTGTCCCATGAGGTTCTCCTAGCTCCTGCTCCTGCAGCTCTGCCCCAGCAACTTGGGAGCACAGCTGTGCTGTGTCAGAGCTGCCAGAAGCACAAATGGGCAGACCCAGAGGAGAGGGCACAGAGGGGTGGACGGAGGTTGCAGAGCCTGGTGAGTGCCAGTGTTTATCCAGATGTTGTGCCTCAACAATGACTGTACAAGGAGTCCATTTGTGAAGGTATTAACAAGCTGATGTTGAGAAAGATAATATAATAATTTTCAAAAATGTTTGGAGTTCTCCAAGATGGATTTTTCAATGGTCTGAACATCCTGTCCAGTTTCACAGATGGCAGAAGACTGGGAGTGTCAGGAACTGCAGAGGAAAATCTGAGGAATACTAAGAAGAAAATTAAAAATTAGACATAAATCATGGTAATGTTTTCCTGTCATTAATGTATGAATTAAATACACCATGAAGTAGGAATAGTTAATTAAATCCTCTTAGATTAGAGCTATTGCCAATTAGTTCTTTTCCAAAAACTGACAGCTTTGGCAGCATGATTCTTTTAGGGGACAGTCACTTAAAAGTGTTTTATTTTGGGAAGGATTCTGCCCACCAGATCTAAAGCAGTGTACTCTGTTCCATATACTGTGATGATTTCACTTCATGCCTACCTTTCCTGCATCCTTTTGTTGGAAAGTTTTAAAGGTAGGTATTAAAATCCTTTTCCCTCCATTTAGCTTATACCTATGACTTGAAACTTTCTGCTCAGTTACAACAAATTCTTCTGGATTTAGAATACATGAGGCTGGTTAATATAAAAACTCTGCTGGGTGCAAGCAGAGCATATTCATCCTCAAATCCAGTAACTTTATAACTTGTTAAAGAACCTTCTGAGAAATAGTCATGTGTTATGAGGCTTCCAAATGCTCTGCTTGTACTGAATATGCAAAGCACAGCCTGCTGTATATACAAGGTTCATTTTGTGTATGGGATATACATTGCAAAGGCAATTTAATCAAATATATATGACAGACAGATAAAGCAACTGCTCTCCACAAAAAGAATGAAAATGTGTCTTCTTTCCAGAGCCCTTCTTCATTAACTACTTGATCTTTTTCCTTACTGGCCTTCAGGTCAGTCTTTAAATCTTAGAGAAATTTAAACTAAAATAATAAACTTAATGTTTGAATAGTTATATTCTTTAAAAGCTATAATCAAGCTGTCTGCTTAAAATAAATAGGTTGCATGTAGATCTGTTTAATGTTTCACTAGTATATCATTTTAATGCAGAGTAGCTTCTTTACAGGGAATTCAGCCTGTCACTGGATGTTTAAATTTTCAGTGTCTGTTGTCATGGCAACATGAATTGACTCTGCTACCCACTGTGCTCAACATAAATTAATTTAAAGTCATAGCATCTTGCTTTTCCTAAGATTTATTGTGGTAAAAATAGCTATACTTGAAATAACATTAAAAATACAATAATTCTCAGCTAATTATTACTTTTACTTGTAGAATTGAGTAAATTGGTCTTAATAAATAATGTATTTATGGAAAATTTTTTTCTCCATTCCTTGTGGAACCGTACTTTTCAAATAATGTAACTGGCATATTTTAACCATTCTTTACTTTTGAATTCCTGTGTTTCCAGCTGCAGTGTCAGTGCTTTCAAATCTGTATGTTGGATGAAAAAGTAAATTGTTAGTGTTCAAGATATCCCCCAATTTCCCGGGGTTTTTATGCAGTATTGTCATACTTCTATGAAAACTGCTAGCTTATGTCTTATGATTTTTATCTTGATATGTTTTATGAGAAAAATCTGTAAGACACAGCAATGTAATGTATACATTAAAAGGAAATGGAGAGAGTCATGCATGTGATCCCTTGGGATTCTCATGGTTCTAAAGAGGATTAAGAAGCGATATTAAATGCATGTGGTAAGAGAGGGAAGATCGTTCCAGCAGGCATAACAAAATTATTTTTTCCTCTTGATATTTGTAAAATCAGTCACTTATAGAGTAATCTACCCTCTAGATAAAACAAAAATAGCTTATGATGTACAGCATTTGTAGGGTTCCTCAGTGCAGGAGACTCTCAATGACTTTGATTTGCATAACATTGACATTTTAAGAAAATTCTGTGGTTTAACTCTCCTGGTACAGGTAGGTATTACATATTTCATTTCTTATGGTTTGCACAGTACGGAGTACTAATGATGAAACAGTTCTTTCAAAGAGTGTTTCAGTTCCATTTTATGTTTATTTAATGATTTTATAACATGTATGAACAAAATGCCATCCTTTGTGAAAATGCAGACATCTCAAAAAAAAATTTCCGTTTGAGTAAAGTGATTGTTCTGTACTTAATCAAAGCCTAAATTTTACTATTTATTCCAGAAATCTTAAAAGAAGGCCATGGTTCAGCATGAACAGTCATCTAGATATTGAGTTTTACATAATGAAACACTTTACACTGCAACAAACCATGTTGTTCACATTCTGTTTAATCTCTGTGTGGAAAACACTGATTAATATTTAGGGCTTTAAAACATTACTAGTGAAATTCAGATGTTAATGTCTGGTTGTGTCTCTGTGTGCCTAGGAGTTGTAACCTTGCCATATTGACACACACTGTAATGAGACATTTAAGAAAACAGAAATCTGCTGCAGCTCTGCATGACTCATTTGCACCAGCCGTGCACACTCATTAATAACCCAGCAGAGAGAGCCAATCCCAGTCTGAGGCTCTTGTGGGGATTTGGGCTGCTGCATTTCTTACAAAAATGTTAGTGGTTGCGAACTCTCCTCGCTTGGATTAAATCTTCCAAACACCTCTATTTCTTAATGAGTATGCTGTCATTCATTATGTTAAATCTTCTGTAATGAGCTTCAGAGGAGAAAGGCCCAGATCGCTCTTCTCCTCTGACACTGATGGGACAATTACAGCGTTATAAATGACTTCATTTTGGAGTCTGCTTGATTCAAACTGGAAGTGAAATAGAATCTTCTCATTCCTGAATTGCTGAGAGGGGTTTTCTTTTCAGTTCAGTGAGCAGTAAGTATCACAGAGTTCACAATAAAGTTGCAGAATCACAACGGTGTGTTCTTACACAAATGTGGGTTTAAATACCCCACCAATAAATGTTTTCCATAACACAGAACTTTATTTTCAGCTTAGCCACAGACACCTGGTTGCTCAGTTGATGGTCCTGTCCTTGGTGACAGAACCAGTTCTTAAATATTAGCCAGGTCTTGCAGTAGGGATTTACAGGCTCCCTCAAAAATGCTATATAATCCAACATCTTTTCCTTGTGTTGCATTACTTTTTAAACATCTCTCTGATCAAGGATCTTTGAGCAGATTAAGCTGAGATTTTTTTTCAAACTGCTTATTAACCTTAAATTATCTTCCTCTGTTACAAGTAGATGTGCAGGTGGTACTTTTTTAAGACAGGAGGGTCATAATTCTGAAACATTCCTTTTATTCCAGATATGATTTTACTAAATTACTATCTTCATACAGCCAAAGTTCATTTTTGGGAGCAAGGATGATTTATCTAGCTCCTGGCAAATAGCATGTAGCTTACTACATAGCTTAGCTTCACCAAGGAGACAGTAAAAACAAATTAGTAATGAAATCTGTTCTCTGTTAGAGAATGCATTCCATATGCCTCCAGCAGGATTCTTGCTATGATTTCTTTTCACCAATGGTGAGCAGGAACCAAGGCTTTTCCAGAAATACAGAATGCTATTGCTAGGAGTATATAGCAGGTTTCTATTTTTAAATGTTTGGCAAAATTTCCTCAAATAAACCATTCTGAATGTCTTTGCTGTTACCTTAGGTAAACCTTAACCCAACCACACATGTATTTGAATGTATTCAGCAAAATCACAGAGCAGAAATGAAACTTCCAACAGCAATTTTCACTTGTTTGAAAAATGAAGACTTGCTAAACTGTAGCGCAGTCAGATTTTTTTTGTCTATTTCTGGGGATTCTATAGAGGTTGATGTTATATTTTTATGTTGTCTCAAAAGAAAAAAAAAACAACAAAGCACCAAGCATGATAATAAATAGTGATGGTTTTGCCTTAGGTCAAGAGTACTGAGTTTTGTAGTATTCCTAGTCTCTCTCATCATCACTGATAATGTTTTATTTTTAATTACTGCCCAATATTGCTTCTTTCTGATAGTTGAAGCATATCAGTTAAAGTGAAAACAATAGTTCAAATTCAGATGTAAAACAGCCAATTTGTTAGCAACAAATAAAGTAGTTTGCCTGACTGTAACATTTTGTTAAGAAATCCTTGAAAATTGTGTCTGTTTTTTCAGAGCTCTTTCTTGGGCACTTGCTGATCAATCTTTAGTCTCTCAAAGTTCATAATACATTCTCCTTGATCCCGAACTGCATTTTTTCCCCAAGAGTCAGTGAACACTCAGAGAACTAATAACACTTGCTGCTGACTTTTCATGGAAAGAAGAAAGAAGTGTCATCTTGAATTTACTATGAGTTTTCTCGGTTAGTTTGTCTGGTATGGTTGCAATTTTGTGAGCACTTCAGTCAGGAATGCATTTAATGCCTCAATGAGTAGAATACTCTTAGGATAGTAGTCCAAGTTCTTTCAGACGTGATTCAGAACAGGATTTTGATCTTCTGTGAAATGAAAAAAATCACCATATAAAATATAGAAGGGGAAATCAAAAGTTTGTAGCTGTGAAACCTACAGATGCAGGGAGGAGACTGGGGACTCCTTGTCTGTTTTAGAGCAACTTGCATGTTGCAGTGATACCTGCCTGTGTTAATGTTTGACTTTCTGGGTGTTGAGATTCAGGGTCTCATTTGAACTTTCTCTCCCCTGGGTAATTAGCATTTATACCAGGAGAATGTGTTAAAATTTTTTTCACCACAGGGTTAATTTTCCTCAGCTTTCTTTGAGCTCTGTGAACCTGATTTTCATTTACATCAAGAACCTTTTGGGCCACTCTGTTAACTTATTTCCATTTTAAAGGGCTTTTGTACTGTCACTATGATGGAAAAGGTCATAGTGCAAGTGAAAAATCAAGGCTAGTGAGGCTTCTAGAAATCTTGTTTGTGTCTTTCAAAGCAATGATCAATAAGAAGGGAAAAATATTACCTCCATTTATTTATTTTTTTATTTCCAAATATTGAACTTTTCTCATTTAACATAACTTCAAGAACAAGGCTGTAAAAATGTGTTTTGAAAGCTATTAAAAACAGTTTCAGTACATTCAAACTGAATTATATCTGTTAGAAAAGTCAGTTTATTTGAAGTAAAAATTTCAAAATGAAGCTTTAGTTATGTTACACATAGATTTCTTGCACTGGGAACAGTTTATATGGTAAAAACAGGTTAAAAAAGGAACGGCCTGTTTCCCATTTATAAAATCTACTTTTTGCCCTTACAATTGTGATTGACAAGTCTTGCCTAGTAAAGACGTGAACCTGGGCCCATTGAAGACCCTGCAGGACTCACACTGAATTCATAACAAGATTACAAGCACTTCTTGCAAACAGCTATTTTCACATAGCTGTATTTATCAGAGACCTGTTCAGTTTAATTTGAAGCATCTAAGGTAAATAATACAACATCACCTTCATGTGGAGATTGTTCCACAGTCTTGCAAATCCTCTGGCCAGGAATTTTGTTTCCAGTGAGACAGCCTGTTTACCTTACAGCCATGTTAGAATATTTCAGTTTGAGTCCTTTTCAAGGATTGTTTAATGCCAGGCTATTGTCACTGACATTTACAGAAAATATGAAGACTCAGAGATTTTTGGAGAAAGCCTGAAGGAGCTACCTACCCACTTTTTATTCATATGTTTTAAAGGAAACATTTCGTTGGTAGGATCAGACCAGCAGGACAAGCTACTCCTGGTTTCTTTGTCCCAGTTCTTTGAATGCCTATGAAGAGGTATTTGTTGGCTTCTCTATTGTTTGCTTTCTTGTGAGTTGCAAAAAGTTATTACTCAGGCAAGCAGATTTACTAATATAATTCATAACTAATGCCTAGATTCTTCAATACCAGGCTTATCTGTGGATAAAATGCATATATTTCTTTCAGTAGAGACATTGCAATACAAACAGCTGTAAATCATATGGAAACATAGAGATATTTAGCAAACAGTTAAATTACACAGAAAAACAGACTCAGGAATCTTACTTGGATGCATTTGTAACACAAGCAGGTCCCTATCTATATTGGGGCCTCTCAAGCATTAGAACTCCATAAATAATAAAGCAGACCCATGTGAATAATTTTGAATAGTTAAAGCAGATGGGCAGAAGCTGCATGCAGCTCTGTTGCAAGGCTATGTTGTAGATCAGAGCTGAAAATAACAAAAGCTTTTGTGAAAGAAAGGCAGCCTTCAGGGTATCTTGACATCCAGGGTCAGAACCTTTTCCTTCTATTTTAAGTAGAAAAGCCTCTCTTTGCAACAAATAATATCTGGAGGAGTTCCCTTCCTGTGAGCATAGTCTGGTTAGCAGCAAACAATTCTCACTATGATATAGCCATATTCAATGATCTATTTTGTTTTTTAACTACCTGCTCCAAAAGAAACAGTTGAAATGAAATTATATCCCAAGGATAAATGTCCACTGTTTGAAAACATTTGCATCTCAGTGTTTATGTTGAGTAATTGTCTGGCTTTCTTGGCTTTAATTCAGCAGCAGGAGACTGTTATCCTGGGACAGAATTGTATGATAATTACATTATCCCTTAATTAAAATATTGCATGGACTCCAAAACTAAATGTTGTGTCTGTCCTATTCTCAAGCTGAACTGCATGAATGACCCTGTAATTCAAAGTGGCAGCCTCTGTAAATCAAAACTGCTATCTGCTTCTCTCTTGACATGGTGTCATTCACCATCCCAGTGGGCCCAGCCCTGGGTTTACCAAAAGCATTGGAAATACTTCTGCCAGCTCCACAAGGACAAGAACAAAATCCAGCCTAGAGGAACTGAATTTCCTGTTCAAATCAGTGATTATGTTTTGTACTTGTTTTTCATTTTCATATTGCTTTTGATAGTACAGCTTGTTTTGCCAGAAGAATAGAAATCTCTCAAGCTCGTTCATCTATATAGAAAAAAAGCATTGCATTCTACCAAGTATTTGATTAGAAGACTTACAAGTAGCTTTCCTGTTTTCATTGGGATGGAAACTGACAGCTATGTCCTTGTCGTGTTAAACAAACCAGCTAAAACAGTATTTATTACAGATTTGCTGATGTGGGAGATCACATGGTCTAAGTAACTACATCATTTGCTGTGACCTGGCAGTCAAAAATGGTCTTTATTTGTAAATATAAATTTTCTTAGTTGTTCTAAATCTAATGCCAGTTATAAAACTTGTTACCATCCAAGATCAAGGGAAACTATTTTCAAACGGAAGAAACATCTATTCAGTCTTTAACACTGATTAATTCCAGAACAGACCCACAGCTAAAGGAGGTGTTTTTCCATTCAAAAATCAGGTATAAATGTCTGTCGTGGTTTAAGACCAACTGTCAGCTAAGCACCACATGATGGAATGAGGAGGAGAATCAAAAGGAAAACTCGTAGGTTGAGATAATAACACTTTAAAAATCAAAAGAAATTGAAATATAATTATAATAATAAGTAATAATAACGACAATAAAAAGAAAAAAAACCCAAACGATGCACAAGATAATTGCCCACCACCTGTTGAGCGATGCCTGGCCCGCCTTCTGAATAACTCCCCCAGTTTATATCCTGGGCATTGTGTTCTGTGGAGTGGAATATCCCTTTGGCCCATTCAGGTCACCTGTGCTGGCCATGCCCCCTCCCAGCACCTTGTGCAGCTCCTCACTGGCACAGCATGAGCCACTGACAGGTCCTCGACTCAGGGTAAGCACTACTTAGCAACAGCCAAAACATCAGTGTGTAATTAACATTATTCTCACACGGAATCCAAAACACAGCATTGGACCACCTACTAAGAAGAAATTAATGCTCCCAGATGAATCCAGGACATCAGACATCCATTTCCCTCTCTTATTCTGTTTCCCACTTAGAATCCCTTGTTATTTGCTGAAAGAAACATAAATTCCAGTGGTGAAATGCTGCAGTTATATGCCTCCAAAGATATAAACAATTTTGAGAAATACATTTGCTTACTCATGCAGAGATACTTGTAAATGGGTACTCAGTAAATAAATGTAATTCTGTGTTGTCATTTCGTGTGTAAGGTTGTCTAAATATAGAAGATATGTGGACATTAGTTCAATTTCAAATGACAGATGTGTTAGTCACAGGCATCAGAAACCTCCTGAATCTTTAGTTAATCTGCTGGTTTTTATTCTTTTCTCCTGCTTTTCATGCTGAGCCTTTTGTTCCTCGGTAGCTATATGAAGAATCAGCAACAAATGCTCTCTTTTTGCAGCATGAACTATTTTATCCTTTTATCTGGGATGCCGATTTTGAGGCCTTCTACTGAGATACTGTGCAGCAGCCAGATCTGTTGTTTGAAGTCTCTCCTGTGCTTAGCCTGTAGTATCCAACACTGGATTTCAGAACTGGTCCTCAGACCGGAGCCAGCCTGCAGCAACCAGCACTGTCAAACGTTTGATCTGACATTAAGCAAAGGTATCTAATAAGAACAGCACTAACAAAAACAACAACAATGATGATGATGATAATAGATATTCATAAATATTGTACCCATAAAAAATGGAATAATCTAAAAGGGGCATAGGGCAATTCCTGGTAATTCCTGCCTTTGTCTAAGGAGGTGTAACCCAGTGAAGAACTCTCAGGTACTTGGTAGCAGTCCAAGTCTCCTTTCACTTCTATATCACAAAGAAGGTACTGGCTATTACACGAGATATTCTCAGTTTTCATTAATGCAGCTGAAGTGACAAAGAGGCCAGAATCACTGTCCCACACAGCTAAGGAGAAGAGAAGCAGAGCATCCCAAGATTACAGAATTATAAAAGCTCTAGTGAAAATAAACCAGAGAATTTTTTATTTTTTTTTTTTAATATAGCATTCGGGGTCCAAGTGTTTATATAGCTTGAGAAAATTTGGGACCAAATTCAAACTCCTTGTTTCAAGCCTTTTTGTGAAAACTGTGATGAACTTGCTGTGGAGCAGGATGGCAGGTTATGACAATGCCTTCTGCTGAGGTTTCCTTTGAATGTTGAACCATATCCAGCAACTTGTCTCTTAGGGCAGTACTGGTAACTGAAGCAGCTTAAATGTGATAAATTTTAGTATCAGGGTTCTTTGCTCACATTTTATTGGAACAGTTTACACACAGAGCTCTCCAAGTATTTTGTTTAACTAATAACGTTCTTCATAATACATTGTTAAATATATAGTTTGTTTTGAGAGATTTTGCATTTAATTAGAAAAACACATACGCTTGTAATGCTTTCCCAAACCTGTGGACTACAAAATTCTTTAGCTGAGAGTCTCCAGCCATTAAAAACTAATTGATGCCATCTTGTGGCAAGAAAATAAAATACAAAACCAATCAATCCACGGTCTTTGTCACATCTGGTATAATTGTGCACAAAATTTTTTGTGCACCTTTTTATTCTCTTGCTTTTTATTGTTACAGATCCAAGTCTAGCTCAGTTCTGCAGTTGAAAAATGTTACTTTAAAATAATAATTTGTGAAGTCTTCTGAAAACTAACAATATGTAATACCTACTATGGTCAAATTAAACCAGGAAATATAGACCAAACAGTTAATTTTATGATAATAGGCTGATGTTTAAGATAAAAGGAAAATTATGGAAAGTCTCTTTTTGGTGTGGGCATCTCTGTGGTAGCACAAATCTTGGCAGAGACACACAATCAGTATTCAGTGGAAGTACTTCTCTTTGATATTGAATGCAATTCCCAGTGCCCTTTGACTTCCATCTTCTTGTCAGAATGAAGTTGAGAATTTTTTTCCTTAGAAAATTTCGTGTCATTTTTGCCATCTTATCCACGTGGTTTGATCCCTGTAATTTGTAATGCTGCCTAATTGCCACCAAGAACTGATGTAGTATGGGATGAAATTTACCTTCCACCTGTGAGTCACAAACATCCCAAAGTGGAATTAAAGTCCCACTGTGTCATCACATTGTCAATATTCCACGCTGATGCCTTTAATTGTCCATCATTTTAGTGATATTGTTGCAATAAGGTAACTAGCAGAAGAATAGGTATTACAATATTGTACATTTCCTTTAAGGAGTGTCTGGGAGCCATGAGACTCAGAAATGTCTTAAAGACCCTTATCCTAGGCTAGGCTATTTTTTTCCATACTAAATTTATGATAGACTATCATACAGAGGATTACCTATGGAGTAGTTGCAAGAGTAATAAAGAAAGCCTGGCCCTTCCATGGGCAGGCTTGGGCCACACTTCGGTTATGCATTTCCATGTTTTTAATCTTGCTTGTGCTCTTTTAATCCAGTTTCAGTATCAAATCATCCCCTAGTTGTTTCCAGGAAATCCCTTTAAACGTGTGCCCTGCTATTCCAGAGGAGCAGTAGAAAGACAACCTCTTCACTATGCTCTTTTGTTTACAAAGCCTTGCAGGAATGTTCTGAGACAGGGGTAATATGCAGTCCCTCTGAGCCCTATCAGCATTTTGCCAATACCAGCACCTTCCCAAAGAAAAGCAGTGGAAGCCTTAATTCAGTCAAGGGTACATGTCAGGGGCAAAGGGGACAACATTTCCATGTTTCCTCTAGTCAGAGCTTTATCCCCTGCCAAAACTAGAACGCTCTATGTCTCTTTCACAAGCCTCTGTAAGTCACAAGGCCTCTCTGTAACTCCATGGACCACTCCATCCTTGTGAAAATCACTGCTCCTCTTGGCTTTCATTCTCTGTGAAGACAAGTGGCACAGTGCAAATCTGTGGTCTGAAATTGCATGAAACACACAACAGCTAATTCGAAAAAGATTCAAGGTCTTTGTGTTCACTGAACTGTGTGTTGTAAATGCTTCCTAAGTAGCTGACTATACACCAGAGGATGTCAATAGGCAATTTTCTAATCAGGTCCCCACACTTGAAGACATACTTACTATTCCATCTTACTTCCAAGAATTTTTAAGCAAATGCTGGCAGAGCCCTAGACTGCTGGAAAGAGTATGAACATCCAGTACTCCTTTTGTTCCTAGAATATGAAATTTTTACTCCAATTTTACCTCTTAGTGTCAATATCTAAATTGTGCAAATGGAAACTGAATGATGAAAACTTAATGGCTGGAGTATCTGTCTAGTGGCACTGCAGTCACCGTGGGGAAGGAAAGACAGAATATATTTGTCAGCTGTTTTTCCAAGCTCAGAATCAAAGATGCAGCCATACTTGTCTTCCTTTGTCCATGATGAAAACAAAAATCCCATGCCTGAAAGGGCTGATAACAATCATCAAATTGAATCATTGTAACAAGTAGTTGCATGAAAAAAATCAGGGATGATTATGAAAATGTGACGATTATTTGCTCTAAGAGTTTCTTGGCAAAACCCTTTAATTTTTAGTTTCAAATAAGATTTTTCATTAAAAATTAATCATCATTTCTAAGAACTATAAAGCCTTGAACTCACCTTGAGTCAGATGTCACCTGATCTACTCTGTGCTGTAAGTCATGTTAATTATACCTTCAACATGTCTTACTAAGGTTTGTCTCACTTAGTCCTAAGGACCTCCAGTGATGCAAACACAGCAGCAATATCAGAAATCTGTTACCCTTCCTTACAGTCTTCACTGTCAACCCACTTACCCCATTGTTTAACCTAAATCTTCCCTGCAGCAAATGTCCATTAGCTTGGACATGTAGTACAGTTTTCCCCTTTCCTTTTAGGAAAAGCCTTAACAAATTTTATTCCCCTTGATTTTTCTTTTCCTGCACCTGTTCAAGCCCCCTCCCCTCTGTAGATTATACTGTCTAGGCCTTTGAACATCTCTGTAGCTCTCATCCTTACTGATTCACATGCGCCCTGAAGCATGGTGCCAAAACACCCTATCAACGCCCAAATACCTCACTACTGGCAGTACAGAAGGAAAAGACCATTTAACATCCTCAAATCTTCTGTTTCTTTTTGCTGAACCTGTTTTTTGTGTCTTGTTTTTCTTTCCCAACCATAGGGCAGGACTCATGTGGTCAGATTTACAAACCACCATGAACTCAAGTGGTGCTCTAGAAAACTTACACAAGCAGTTTGCTCACATTCTGCATTTCTGCAGCTGCCAATTTCAGCCTACACACAGGCTAGTAAATTTGGCACTACAGATTTTGTAGCTGGCTTTGGAATTTTGTCCTTTTTTTTTTAGTTGTGTT
>JAWWTY010000088.1:12096959-12130564 GCA_035222235.1 Margarornis squamiger
ATCTAAATGTGGTGTGCAACTCTGTAGGATGAATGTGAACTTAACTCAAAGTTCCTATGGGCATGTCACTATTTTCAAAATACGGGAAAACCTGGGATATATTTACTCAGTGTTTATTTTGACTGGAGTGTCACCTTTTGCATTGCTTTTCCCTCTTGCACCCTTCTCACCCTCCTGCCTCCCCCATCATTTCCTCTCGCTGTCTAACTAGAGTGACATTAATATTAAGTACTCGGGATCCAGACACTTTGGAAACAAATGAGAAATCCTGATTCTTCAGCCGGGGGAAACAGCATAGAATATCAGCAGTAAGAATGCATGTTTACTAATTATTTAAGTCAGATCTTGTTGCTATTGGTTGCAAGCTTTAACCTGCAGACTGCTCCTGGTAGCAGTGAGTGCTGAAATCTGTGTGGTAGGCCAGAAAGAATATTGTGATACTGCAGAAGTGTTGTACTCTTTAGCAGGATATGGTTACACCTGCAACTTTGCAGGTTGTGGTTGGTTTTTGGTTTTGTTGTTTGTTTGTTTGTTTGTTTGTTTTTTGTTTGTTTGGTTTTGGTGTTTTTGGTTGGGTTTTTTGGATGGGGTTTTTTTTTTTCTTGTTTTTTTTTGTTGGTGTTGGTGTTTCTGAGTTTTTGTTGGTGTGTGGTGTTGTTGGTGTTTGTGGGGTTGGTTGGTTTTGGTTTGGGGGTTTTTATAGTACTGTCAGGAGCTGCCAAGAGCCTTGGCTTTGTATTTTAAGACAGATATTACTCCAGTCAGACATTTTAATGGAAGCCTGTTTTCTGGTATTGAAAAATCTAAAAAAACTGCTGAAGACTCAAAAATATAAATAAGTAGATTCCTAAAGCTTGTGGTCATGTACTGTTAACAGCTGATGCTCATACCTTCACTTAAACTTTTTCCCCAGCTTGCTTTTGAACATAGACACAAAAGGTAGGTGCACATGGCAATTGTATAATTCTTAAAGACTCAGTCAGTGAGATGTTTTTTGCTGAACTTCTGAGTTGCAGCTTTTAATGAGGGCTGTGAATTTCCTCGTTGAGGCACAAGTATAAATTTTTTCTTCTAACATGCTATAGTTGAAGTAACAACAGTGAAAAGAGTGGGTTGAATTAGAGAAACCTTTTGGTCTGAGGTTGATTTAGGAATTTTATTAAAAGAAAGCTTAAAAAAGCTTAAAGAAATGATGGCGAACTTGATGTATTTTCTCTTCTAGGAATTGGCTATGCCATGTCTCTGCTGGGTCCTGCTATTGGCTATATTGTAGGAGGACAGCTGCTTAATGTTTATATTGATATACACATCCCAGAAAGGCAAGATACAACTTAGTTTATTGCTTTCTCTTTTGTTTTCCTAATCTTTATTAAAATTTTCAGCTTTTCTCCCTGTGAGGAGAGTGTTCAGAAAATACTGCATTTTCAAAAGCTTCATTAACTTGTAAGCAAGTTGCACTCATATAGGCTTCAAGCAAGTAAGTTACTTCCCATAGTGAGTAGTGTGACTCCATTATGTGTGAAAGTTTATCCATAGTGTAAATATTTAGTTCTAGGTTTTTAGATATTAGCTATCTAAAGCTGAGTGATAAAAAAATGCTTTTTCTTCCGTTTAGTTGCTCATTTAGGGTTAAACTGCACCTATTGATTTCTTGTGCTAAAAGTTTCCCTGAGTTGGATATGAGGGGTAGGATACTGCTGCTTAACTCCGGGAGAAGAGCTTGTGAGAAAATCTACCAGTTGAGTAATAGTTCACTTTTAAAAAAAGTTATAAATTGTACTACTGTCCAAGCTAACAACTTCATTTGTGTTTTTATTTACCATGTTTTAGGGCCTTCAGATCAATGCAATGACATTTTGAACTTCAGTATTGGCTTTGACATAACTAATTGATTATGAAGATTCTTTCTAAACCCAGCTTTTTCAGTATCTTAATAATGCTTCAGGATCCTGAAATCAGGGCCAAAGAGTAGCCTCTAAATCAGAATGACACTTACGAATGAGTTGAAAGCTATATTTGATAGAATGCAGTATTTTTATAATAGGCCCTGTGAATGTGCTTTAAACAAGCAAGAAATTTAATAGATATAGAAAACAAAAAAATGACAATATTAAAAGCCTTTCTGTTAAATCAGTTTTAAAAATAAATATTCTAGCTCACTGAAGTCTGAAATTGCTGATTGAAATTCGGAATGATAAACCTGCTTTTTCTGAATTATTTTTCCAGTACGATAGTGGATCATCATGACCCACGTTGGCTTGGAGCTTGGTGGATAGGATTTCTTATATGCTTTTTTTCAGTTTGGCTTCTTATAATACCTTTTTCGATGTTTCCAAAGCACCTGCCAGGTAAAGGTTTAGCAATACCAAGCTACTTTGGAAGAGGGATTTTTTTATATTTGTGGGTTATAGACTGCTGGACTGGGTGTTTCCACTTTGATTCCATTTCTCAATTAACTGTCTTTGGCTAAAATCTGATGACAAATACTTTTCTTCCCTTCTCCGCCCGCCCCCTGAACCCAAACCACTCCATGATTCTATATCATGATGTACAGTAGAACTGGAAACAGGCACCTGAATGTGAAAACTGATGGTCAAGTTTTGGAAGATGCTTACATCTAAGCACCCAGGACTAGATCTAAAGCTGCTGTTACCCACCAAGGATAATGTGGATATTCCATTGACTTAATTCATGCATTGTTATCTTTGACTATATTGCTTTATTGTCTTGGATAGAATAATAAAGCATGAATCAAATATCCTAGGACCTTTGTGTACTAATATTGAAAGTGAAATCATGGAGGAAAAGAAACAATGGGGACAGTGTGGGGATGATTTAAAAAAAATAAAATTTAATGGCTTTGAGTATACTCTAAAGATTTTAGAATATCCCTGATAATATCTTATTGCAGCGATGACATTCCAATGGAAGCATGATGCTTTCAAGAAAAATCTCCTTTCAATATTATTGATCTTTTTATAAATCTGTACCAATAAAACACTCAAGAAGACCTACAATACCTGAATTAGTTTTTGCAAGTAAAGAAAACACTAACTTTTGTGCCTTTTTGACATTAATTCTATAAGCACAACTCTTCAATGTTTTCACTGTCAATACCTATGACTATTTGTAGGAACAGCAAAAGTACAGGCTGAAAAAATCTCTGAAACTCATGATGATGGAAGTGAGGCCCTGGTTCACACCAAGAATATTGGAAAAAGTTTTAAAGACTTTCCTGTGGCTCTCCTGGTAAGAAAAATCTTGCTTGCTAAAACTGATACATTCTGAGAAATAAATACCTTTTTCAGATAATCTATAGATCTTTAGAAAGGTAATTGATTCTTTATCACATTGTGATAGGCAAGTTTCCAATGCTACTGATAACTTAATGCACATTCATTTTGTTGATATGTGAGGTTGTTAAAGCAGAAAAGCATTATTACTGAAATTCCACATAGAGTTTCTACTTTAGAATATAGAGGCTTCTACTTTAGCGGGTATCAAAATCAAATAATTTCCAGAGCATTATGATAATTTCTCCCCCTAGATACTGTTGAGGAATCCAGTGCTTATGAGTCTAATAGTAGCCAGTTCTTCAGAAGCTTTAGTTGCCACTGGATTTGCCACATTTCTACCAAAGTTTATAGAAAATCAGTTTGGAAAGTCGTCAAGTTTTTCAGCAACTCTTGGAGGTAATGTGGCTTTTTATTTTTAAATCTTAAGTATATTGTGTTGAACACCTCATTAATGTTATAGGTGGAAGATTATATGGGTATCTTGTTTGTCTGAGATGTTTTTGAATGTAATTATGAGGAATGCAGTTATCACATAGAAACAGTATTTTTGTTGTTCTTGCCTGCCCTTTGAACATTCTTGTGCTAAATTCATCAAGGGTGCAAATCTACTTGTTGTCTGTAGGCTTTCTGAAGATTATCAAAGTCTCATGTTGAAAGTAGAGTGAGAATTTTGCGTGCTGATGAGACTGTAGTTTATTCCTTTTTTATTCCTTGTGAAAAACATTTCATTGTTCTTATTTAAAATCAGGAGCATTAGGAGCATTAGCATCCTAGTCCCTACTAAAGCAATGAAGATGATGGGCAACTTGGAAAAAAGCAGTGCTTATTGCAAATAAGAGGTTGACTTTGCCCTTCTCTTCTTCAATTCCACAATAACATTACAGTGAGACAGTTTACAATAAAATGACTAATCAGGATATGTTATAAATCTATTATGTAACTGCTTCTACAGTGGCTTACTGTCACTTATTGCTTTTGCATATCCGATAATAGGAATAGTAGGAAAAGAGAAGGGTATGCAAAGCTGAGTACTAGAGAAACAGAAAAATTGGGTGGCAAAGCTGCACTCATTATTGGTCACATGATTAATTCTGACACAATTACTTCTGAACAACAGCAACCAGATCAAGGCAGAAATGTCCATAAGGGCCCACAGATGCTTGCAATATTGCAGACTCAACATTTCTAGAACATGTCTTGCTAAACTGTGCAGTGCTGCTATGTAAGCATTTGGTAGTTGAGCTGCTCTTTCTCAAACAAGTATGTTTGGGAGAGACTGACTGACTTAGTCCTCTGGACAATGCTAGATAGTACTGCCTCTATTTAGACATTGTTGTTTTAAAACAAAGCATCTGCAAGTTTTTACTTTGGAAAACATTCTCAATGGTTAAACAATAACCAGGAGCAAAGCAAAAAACTGAATGTTGCTTTTTTTTTTTTTTGTCTGCAGACCTTGTCTGAATGTCTTTGAGTTGAAAATGTTGTTACTTCTTAATGAAACGTACAGCTTTAAGGAAATGCCTACGCTAATGTTGAAAGATATCTGTCCCTGAACTGAGATATCTAGTCTGTGCTACCAGTGACCATGAAAACTACTTAAATTACCCTTGACTATGGTCGATTGTGACCTGTGCAGTTTTGCCACTGTGCTTGAACTGTCTTCAGAGTGCAAGTTACACTGAGTTCTGTGTTGTTTTGTAAATTAGCCATGTAAAAATGCTTAATTATTTATCTGGAGTACTAATAGAACAAAGAGGATAAATCATTGTGGACTATATGGCCTATGACAGCAAAACTGAGTCACTGACCTAGTTTCCTTTAAATCTTTCACTAGATGCCTTATTGCATCTTATGCTGTCTCTTGTATAATAGTGATTATGTTCTGTTGTTAACAAGTTCATAACACATGTATAACAAAGAACATGGACATGTGGGGGGAAAAAAAAACCCTGAAGCAATGAAATAGCATTTCTTATTTTCATGAAGTGGCCTGATGGTGTTCAGAGGTTCCTACCCAAAGTGTAGTACTCCTAAGTCATCTAGTTTGACTGTATTGAAGTTTGGTTTTGGACAACTATAAATTACACTGTCAAGATAAGTTTTAAAAAGCCTAAAAGTCATGTAAGGGTAGAAAAAATGACTCATGCAATCAGATTCTGGTAGTATGGCTTGAAAATGACATCACATGGATTGCATTTTATGGGTAACTGGATTTTTTTCTTAGCATAAAATTGCACTCTTAATTGCTTTACAATTGTGTCTTGTATTTTTATTTAATTGCTGGTGTCTTGTTTTCCTCTAGGACTTGTATTAGTTCCAGCAGCAGCAATAGGCCAAGTCATAAGTGGCTTCGTGGTTTCCAAGTACAAAATGGATTTGAAAAGCATAATCAAGTTCATGATAAGCACTTGTTCAGTGGCCCTGCTATTAAACACAGTGTTTTTATTTGTTGAATGCAAGAGTGAACCTTTTGCAGGTGTCTCTGAAACATATAATGGGTAAATATATTTTAATGCACTTTTGGGTTTTGTGTTAATGTTTAAAATAAAAAGATTTACATTGTAGAATACAAATTCTTTTAAAATGTTGTATTTTGCCTTGATGTATGAATCTGAAATGTTTTATGGAACTCTATAAAACTTTATTTTGGAATCTTCATGTAAGATATTATGAGAATGTATAGATGCCTTGTCTGCAAAATCTTCTGAGCCGTCAAGCCCTGCTTGTCAGAAATCTCAGCTTCTGTAACCATTTTAGGTGTAGTAGACATGGTATTGAATACAGTTTATTTTGTATTGCTGTAGAAATAGAGTATTTTGTATCTCATTTTACTTAACCAACTCTGGACAATCTGGGCAGTTTCTTCTTGGGTGGAGTTGTCAGTTTTGTGAAAGCACATGGAGGTGTACTGCAACTTAGGCTGGTTGCAAGTTTTTCACTACCAAAGCAGAGGCATTTTTGTAGCATGAGGTTCTAGGATATCTAACCTCCTTCTACAAAGGAGGCTTTCTACTTTTTTTTTTCTTGGTATAATGTTTGATAGAGGTAGGAATTTAATGCAAAGAGGGAATAGCTCAAAGTTTAAGAACAAAATTGGTGGAGTAACATACTTAACTGAAACACAGTTCAAAATATTTTTGTCTAACATGTATACAAAAGAATTCTCTAAATATGATGTACTTTTCTTTCCCTTAAACAACATAATTATCCTTCCAAATGAGAATGTAGTCTATCGCTCATTTTTAAGTATTTGTAGTAATTGTAAGAAATTCTAGGATAAATTCTTCCTGTTGCTGTGAACAAAGCTTGCTCCGGAAACCAGTAGGGCACTGGGGGAAAAGAAGTCAGAAAAGTGAAAGCAAAATAAAGCAAAATTAAAAAAGAAATTATTTCAAGGATAAGCTTTCTTTAGAGGCTGAATTTTTAGGTCCATACTTAAAAAAATCATTGAATAAATGTGATCAAATCACCACCAAAGACACCATGTTGTAGAAAATGCCCAATCATGCCTTATTAAAGAAATTAGTGTAAGCTCATAATGTTTCAATGCTCATGGTTCTAAATAGTACACACTTCTGTAGCATAGGCAGTGTTTAAAAGCAGGAAGGAGGCAGGTAGCTGTTCCAAAACTCTGCTCTCAAGTGGTTGGTTACTCCGTCATGAATTAACAGAGCCAGAGGCAACTTGAACTGTTTGAGGGTCTGCCAAAGAGCCAGATGGTGCTGTGCAAAATAACTATAGTAGGCTGGTACCTAGGGACTGCTAGCTGCCATTTGAAAAAATCATAATCATGAACACCTGGCTGAATAATTTACCCATACCTTTTTCTTGTTTTCTCCAAAACTCCCATTTTGGACAGGGATTAGGTGCCACAATCTTGTACAAAAGCATAATCTGCAGGTTCTTCTCCAATGCATAAAAAGGCATTCAAACCTAAATAGGATGGGGAAGAGGAGTGTTGCACTTTACTGTCACAATAGCATGAAATGCACTGTGAAAATGCAGAAGACATGTTGGGGTGGAAGTTGGTTTTGTGGCCTGTACTGCACATGCAAGTTGGTAGAAAGCAGAAATTTAATGTCATGATACCTAAGTAATTTGTTTTTCCTTTTCCAGAACATATGCAAAGTGAATAAACAAAGTTTCATACACTGGTGACTGAAATAAAAATAACTTATCACTCGTTCAGATTTGATCTTTACAACTTGCCATATAAATAGACAGTAAATAATAAATATTTAAAGGCCATTGTTGAAATCTGATGCATAAAATATGACTCTGCTTCAGTGTCAGGGAAAATTCCAGCAGAGAGATGACTTGAACAATTAAGAACTGTGAAAACCAGAGTACAGATTGGTTTTAGAAAGCTTATAGTTAAGTACTGAGCAAAAGAATCTGTATTTATCAATTAAATACTGAAGAGGTGGTCTAGAAAATAGCATATGAAGTTATCATACAACCTGGTATAAAAATATAGATAATGAGCAGCTGACTAAATGTACAGCTGAATTAATTTTTATCTGAAGTTAAACAGAGTTAACTTGTATTTAACAGTTTTGTGTAACATTTTCAGTTCTGTAGCTTAACTGTTGCTGAGGATTGCTTATCTACAGCAATTTGGAGTTAACCAGTCCTGAAATAACTCTCTTCCCTTGGTATCCATTATTAAAAATGGTTTAGTTTTATCTAATTCAATGTTACATGTTGGACTATACTTTATGCGACATCAGAATAGCTGGTTTCAGAACTGGCACTCTATTAGTGCCACTATTTTCCAGGAAAGACTAAGCAAGTGAAATATGCAGCGGTAGCTTAAAAAAATTAGCGCATTTATAAGGTGGTCAAGTATAGCCAAGGATCTCATTCCAGCTTATGCTACTGAACAAATGCTTCTGAAAGACTAAATTATGAAACTGCTCTGAGAGTTGACTTGGAAACTGGTGCAGATTGTTTTTTTTTTTAAATTTTTTTTTGTTCTTTTGTTTGTTTTGTTTTTGGTGGAGAATTTCCAGAAATCCTTTATGATAGGCATTCTCTTTCTATTGAAAAATAGCCTGGAGTGGGGAAAGCTTTTGTAGGTTTAGTCCCAGAACTGTATGAGTACAAGATCAGTTTTGAGTACGTGTGTTAGTGAAAACAGTATATTGTTTGTAGTAACACTGTTTATTGCTAAATTAGGCTAACAGCAGAACTGACATGGTTTATTTTGTCTAACAAGCACTTCACAGAATTGTTTTTGCCAAATTTTATTGCCCAGTATTTTCTTGCAAACTTAAAGGAACAGAAATGCAATAAGTATTTCTGTAATTCTGTTTGTTTTCATATGTCTCTGGGACTCCTTATTTTGCTGTGAAAGAGTACCCAACCTATAGTTGCGTTTCTAAAGAGCATTTAATGGCCTCATCTCTGAGGCTTCTTTGGAAAAACAGTGGTATCTTTTTTCAGTATTTTTCGCTGTCCACGCATAACAAAACGCTCAATCTCTCTTTGAAGGTCAGGGAATAGAGGCATGTAAACAAGACAAATGTTGCCACTTAATTGATTAAATATTTCTAGGCTTTACATGCCTCACAGGCTAACAAGGCACTGTATGAAAAGTTTTGTGACTAGTGCATTTGCTTATGATGCACTGTAGTTCATTCTTCATACATAGAATAATCAAAGTAAGTTTGCTTAGGCTTAAAGCAGTAATGTAATTCAGTAGGATTCCACCATACTACAATCAAATGGATTTTATATCTGGTTAAGATATCCCTCATATGCCATTTGTAGTTTAAATTCATGTAAGTTTTCAGCTTAAATCCTAGATAAATTATTTCTCCTATTGGTATTTTTTACCATCTGAAATTCTTGTGGAGAAATCTGCCTTTTAGATAACCAGTGTGGAACTTTCATTTTACAGTACAATAAACTACTGGCAGTGTCAGTAACCTGGTTTTAGCTGACTGAACTCTTAAGCTGTGAAACTTCTTTACTTATTAATGAACTACTATTAGAAAATCAGAGGGTGTTTTTATTCACTCCAATTATACCTCAAGGCAGTCCTCGCACATCCCAGACTGATTTTTCATACTAATAATAGTGGGACTTCTTCAAGTACAGCTATACTATAGGCCTGTACTGAAGGTAAATGCCTAAATTGTGAGTAGATGTAGTAAGCAAGAGCTTAATTTAGCACTGTTATTTATTAGTTTTTCCCCAAACAGCCACGGAAAATCTTTAAAAGTCTTCAGGGTGTGATAAGACTTTATATGTCATTGAACTCTGCACTTAACATGTGCACTTGCCTTGGTGCCTGTGCAGTTTAGATGTCTGCATAACAGTGTTAAAATAGTACAAATGCAGTGGGTTTGCAACTGGACTTGAACCAAAAAAGGGGAAAAAACCTTGGAATATGATCAGTAGAATAAACAACACCAGATGGTGTCTTTAATTCTATATTTTTTTCTTAAAATTGTAAATTGAAAATATTCATATACCAAAGTGTGTGGCAGGGAGAAGATGATCTAAGATGAGAGTTGGGCTGAGATACAGAATTTTGTTATCTGTTTTGTGAATGGAAACTGGAGGAATAATCTCTGGAAGGAATAATAGCATAAAAACAACTAGGTGCACAATAAATAGAAATTCCCTGTAGAGTTGTAATTGTAAAGATCACTTGTTTAAATAATTAAGTACATCAATAATCTGAATTGAATATTTTAAAATCTTTTATGCTATAAATACTACACTACTTATTTACACATCTTCTGTTTTTCATTTAATTTATTAAAAGCCTATTAACTTCTACCTTTCAGAACAGGCACGCTGCAAAACTTAACAGCACCATGCAACGCTAAATGTGGATGCTTGCGTTCTATGTACTACCCAGTTTGTGGCAGGGATGGAGTCCAATACTTTTCTCCCTGTTTTGCAGGGTGTACCTCATATTTCGTTGACAACAACCGGACAAAGGTACTTTATGCAGTGAACATATCTGACATGGTCTACTCTGTTCTGGTTTCCTGCAAGACGCGTTATATTTCAGAAACATCCTTCCCTTAGTATGACAGGAAATTGCAGTACTTATGAATCTAAGTGGTAGTTACTACAAGAAAAATTGGCATGGATTGGAAATACAAGTTTAAGTAGAATGAGTGCTGGTACGTGTCACAGTCCAATACACTCTGACCAAGTGCTTTTAGGCATTCCACTTGTGGAGGCACATGTGGGTTGAAGCCAGCTCAAGCCCATCACTCTTTGATTTTTTTTTTATTTTATCTATTTGTTTATTTCTGATAGTTGTCTGGCTTTTTATACCTTATATTGGGCCTAGCCACACTTCCCCCTCCCCATGCTGATCTGCCTAAATTAGAGAAACATTCGCACTCTCTTAATGAACTCAAAGAGTAGCATTTACACCACTGGTTGATTGATTCAACTGTCATAGCCATTTCTTTTCTGTATAGCTTCCTTTGGAACAGCTGTGATCATTCACAGCCTGCATTGTTCTGTGAGCTTCCTGGCCACATCACTCTTTCCCATATCCTCTGAATCTTCTGTCATAGGGTTTTATGGGTCAGTCACAGCGTTTCTCACTTGTGTGGTGTCACTTCACAAATGTTATTTCTGCCAGACATTCTGATGCTAAAAATAAGTTAAATCTAAATGCACTTTAAATAGAATTGACAATCAGAAAAGTATAAATCAGAAACTGTCTTGAAGCTCCAGTTCTAATCTAGATCTTTAGGCATAATGCAGTGTTTATTGTGTGCATGGCGACCTGCTTTTGTGAGTTTTCAGAACCTGAATGTCAATTGCCCCTGATGTAGAAATGGTAAGCAATGAAAGTGGCTGGTCATTTATCAAGCCTGCTCAGAACTGAGAGGCTTTCTGTGCTTGTCTCTACTAGTACAACGAACTCTCAAGCAGAGATGTGGGAGCAGTGTAGGAAGATCCTAAAGGCAAGCAAGCTGACCCAGGGAATGCCCCTGGGTACTTTTTATATCAGAAAAGGACAATGATAAATGAGAGGAGGTATTATCCCTAAGAAAATGTAGGAGACTGACTACTTGCTATGAGAACTTCACACTTCATTGATACTCTGTTTGTTTTCCTGCTTACAAAAGTGGTTCAAGATTGCTTCTATTCTTTCCTGCTTAAGTCTCAGGAGTAGAGCTCACCACTCTCCCTGCATATCATTTGCCTCTAACTTTAAAATCTTCTTTATTTTCAAGTTTTTAAACGCTTATAGCTAAAAACTTGCTGCATACAAAATGGAGACTATCACGTCTTTTTAGGTCAAAAAAGCAAAAATAACTTTTACTCAGGTGAGCTGGATCACTCAAGTTCTGATCAACCAGTTTTAAAAATCAAGGTTGGTGTCACGTGGCCATCGGGCACTGGACCGTTTCCCTTATAGTAAGCTCAAGGTTTGTTCCCGTGTTGTGTGATGCAGACTTAATGAATATTTACCAAAATAGTGTAATTTCATGTCATTCTTGGAACTAAATTTTGTCTTACAAATCTATTTGTAGGTCTACTACAACTGCTCCTGTGTTGGGAAACCAGAAAGTGGTTCAGAAGATTTGCTCTTTGAGGTTCTCCCTGGGAAATGTTCAACACATTGCAAATTTTACCCTTTCTTCCTGGCCACCTTCTTTTTGGCTGTTGTTTTTACATTTATGGCTGTTACTCCAACAACTGTGGCCATTCTCAGGTACGTTTGCTGGGCTGAAAGACAGGTAGCATTCTTGTGAAAACTCAGAGAGTGAAATAATTTTATTTGTTTTGCTTTGGAATGTGGACTTCAGTGGAAAATTCATTGTGTATTGGCTTAAGTATTTTGTGTAGTAAGCAGGCAGTACTTGAAATGGAGTCATACCACTGTTCTCTGTCTTGTGTTCTCAGCCTTTGTTTCCTATCTCAGTTCAGATTCTGGCTTGACAAATTGTAGTGTGTCAAAGACTAGAGACTTGATGTTATATGTATGGTGGTCACTACTATAAACTGCAATAGCATGTATGTTAACCAGTGGTTTGGTTGTCTTTAAATCACTGAAACTGATATGCATGAAAGCCAGACTATGGGTTTTTTAGAAATATGGTCCTTGTTCTGGGTGTGGAGCTGTTTTGCTTTATGTTGAAGTCTGACTTACACCTCTAATACTTCTAGAGAGAAAATACTCATGATGCACAGGTATGCACAATACACATGATGCTTTGTGGAGTTGTGGCTAGATGCTTTTGGCAAGGGCCTGAGGACATAAATGATCCTCTACAACAGGGTCTAGTAGTAGCCTCCCCTTCAGGGTAGGTGTAAATTTGGAGTTAACACCTTGTCATGTTAGTGGTGGGACAGAATAATGTGGAATGTTGCATTATCTTCAAAACTGAGCTGACATAGTTTTGTTTTGACAATTTTAAGCAGCAGCATTTTGATATTTGAGTACACTTCAGCTGAGATAGTGAGACTTTTTATAGAAGGAAGGGACCATAGAGTAGTTTAAATATTCAAAAACTAATTTAAATAGCTAAATGTCAGGTAAGTTTTACAGTATATTCTGATGTCTTTTCAGCCAGCTGATTTTTGTGCAAGTTCAGATGTAAATTCATTTGTTTATGACAGTGTTCTAGTGCTAGATATAATCACCTGCATGATGTAAAACTCATTTACCTTTCCTTAATTGCCTTTATGGGTATTGGGATCCTAACAGTGACTGCTATAACTGATCATCTTGGACATTTTGATATGGCTAATCCTCGTACATGCTCCAGAATGTGGAAATAACTTCTGAATGTGTAAATATGGTCTTTTTCAACACTGACAGAGATTATTAAGGAAAAGGCTTGATACAGTTTATTAAAGAAAGCAGTTCTGAAACTAAATTGTATAAATTAAGAAAGTTAGGTTGTATTTGACCTTAATGGTAGTATCTTTAGGACACTGTCATGAGAACATGCTTGTTCCTGGAGAAATATCTGAAAAAAAGGGGTAAGAAGAAAGGAGGTAAATTTTGCTACTTATTAGCTCACTATATTAATTTGTACAGTATAGGCCAGAATGGTTTAATTATAAGGTCAGATAACTTTATATGCAAAGATTATGAGAATACAACATGTTGTGCTGTGCTGGAGCCTAGTATAAAGTCAGCACTACATCCTAGCACTGTCTTTTATTTCCTTGGTTTTACCAATGGAAAAATGTTCAACAGTATATAAGGGTGCTAGTAGCAAGCTACATTCTATTTATACTGTGTTGTTAAACTAGTTAAAATTCCTCAATGGGCTATAGGACTTTTCTCTATATTTTGTCTAAGAACCACTTGAAGTAGTTTTGTTACTTGTTCTGCACACTGGATTTCTAAACCCCTCTGCAAAACAGATTAAAAGAGTATACAGAGACAAAGCATATTCACTGAGGGACACAGCAGAGGAATGAAACAGTTAAAGCTTGTTTACTGTGTCTTAAACTGCAAATCTTGTTTACAGGTGTGTGCCAGATAAACAGCGCTCATTTGCTCTTGGAGTGCAGTTAGTGTTTCTACGACTACTGGGTATGACTTCCTTGTTGAAACATTTGCCTCTGAATAATCTTCTTATTTGACGTTTTTTTCTAGACTTTTAAATAATGCATTAAGAAGCTTTCAGAGGAGCTTGAAGCAGCCTGTCATTGGCTTATAGGATACACTTGTTGTAAGGTACCATCTGGATTCAAATTCCTTGTTAAATAGGGTATTTGTGCTCGTTGTAGCCTTTCTTGTTCCTATCAGCACAAACCAGGTACAGGTAACTGTCATTCTTTCAGCAAAAGGCACCTGCTCTTATTTTCCCCAGAAGAGGGCCTATTAAGAAGGTTGAAATAAGAGAAACTGAAGTAGTAGAAAACAGCTTAATGTAGTTAGCACCTAAAGATCCAGAAGTTAAACGTGACTTTGCCTCATGCAGTTGCATCCTTATTGGCCATGCCAGTATATTTTAATGTGGATAGATGGAGTCTTCCTTCCTCTCCCTTCCTTTAAAATTCCTTTTACTAATTGTAGCATTTATTGAAATTGTAGACAGTTGTAGATAAATAGTTATTGAGTTTTAATGTGGGATATATAATACTTAAATTCTAAATCTAAGCATCTTCAGCATATCAGTAAGACAGATGAATTGCCTTAAGTAAAACAAAGCTACATGTAGGTATATTCTGATCTACACTAATTTAAATTTTCTCTGGAATATTTTAAATTCTTGTTTTAGTATCAGACAGTTTTTAAATGGCATATTTAAATCAAGACTGGGACAAGACACAGCTACTGATTGGACCTTTATGTCAATATTTAGTGGTGCAGCCATTCCCTCTCCTTTGAGATCAAATATCTAACAGTGTGAGTTCTGCTTTGCTCTCCCAGTTGAAACTCCAATTAATCTAAGTCATTCTACTAATAAAAGATAACAAAAGCAAACATCCTTAGAGGTAGAAATTAGCTAGGAGGTAGTGTTGAGTATTATATGAGGGCTTCTCTTATTTAATTTTACTCAGAGTTAAGATATTTGTTAGAGTTTGGACTCCTGATTTCACTGTGGAGCAACAGAGCTTTTTGGATTGCCTGTACTATACCTAAAGAAGGAGCAACTAACAGCATTACTTACCAGCAACGTATTTATACTGTAGACTTGAGGATTCACACAAGGGTTCTATGCTGAGGACCTAGTGAGGGCATAGCTACTTGATAGCTCTAGCTCTAGGACAGTTTAGGCAATGGGTAGGTTAGGTAGACACGCAGTGATGTACCTGGGTGTTTATTTTAAAACTGACTATACCTGGATGCAAGACACTTATGCTTTATAACAGACTGTTGTATCAAAGATCACACAGCTCTAATAAAATCTACACAAGAATATTTTTTAACACTTTTATTTTTTTTTTTTTGGTTGACATTTTTTCCTGGAAGTTTGGCTACAACTGAGGAATGGGAAGAAATGTGTAACTGAAAATACTAAGATAATAATTTAGTTCTCTGCGTTTGGAACAGCTTAGTGTATGTGATCTGAAGAAAGGCTTCTTTCAGTTAAAATCCTACTTTCTGGATTAGCTGTTTTCACCTCTGATTTTAATCACTTTTTCCCAAAGAAAACTGAAGAAGTTTTAAAAGCTCAAGTCTCTGAACAAACTTGGTGATAAAGTGAGAGCTTTATAAAGAATTAACTGGCCCTCTATGCATCCTGTGCAACCTAGAGCAATGTAAGGTGCACATTTGCTATGTGAAACAAGCCCTGTGACTTTGTTTAAAATGTTTAGTGTTTGTGTTCTTCTGTATTATCTTCCTCACCAGCTTGGCATTTCACTGTATGCATGAAGACCAGGTAAGACTATTCCAAGTAATTCAAACATTCTAACATCCTACTGTATTTTTTTAGGTACTATTCCTGGACCAATTTTGTTTGGTGTTTCTATAGACAACAGTTGTACTTTGTGGGATATTGATGAGTGTGAAACTAAAGGAGCCTGCTGGGCATATGACAATAAAAGAATGGCTTATCTGCTCTTGGGCATGAGTAAGTCACTTCTTTTTATCATGTACATATCCAAGTTAATAGATATATTGACCCTGACTGCTAGATGTGAATTATTTTAAAATTGAACCATACACTTTTAATTTTTTGCAGAAGTGTTTTATTATTTTTTTAAAATAATAAAAAGCAAAATATTATGGAAGAAGAGACCACATTAAGTGACTTTTTAAAGTTTACTTAGAAAACCTTTTAAATGATAGCACAAAAGAGTTTTGCTGCTTGGTCTTCCTTCATTATCACACTTGATTTACTGATTTTTAAGGGACTGGCACACATTTCTGTCTGGCTTCAGGGCCATGAAGATTATTATGGACAGAAAGATAATTAGAGGGCTGGAACACCTCTCCTATAAAGAAAAGGCTGAGAGAATTGGGATTGGACAGCCTGGAAAAGAGAGGCTCCAGGGTGACCTCATTGCAGCCTTTCAGTACCTGAAGGGGAGCCTACAAGGAAGAAGAGAGAGATCCTTTGTCAGGGAGTGTAGTGATGGAACAATGGGTAGTGGATTTAAACTCACAGTGAGTGGGTTCAGGTTAAATATTAGGAAGAAACTCTTTACTGAGAGGGTGGCCAGGCACTGGAACAGATTGCCCAGAAAAGCTGTGGATGCCCAACCCTGGAAGTGTTCAAGGTCATCTGGTCTTGTAGTAGAGGGGGTTTAGAACTTGATGATCTTTAGGTTCCCTTCCAAGTGCCCATTGTGTAGTTATCTGGGCTGGTGTGTTGGCAGCTTAAGGTCTGAGAAGCTTTCTTCCTCTTGTCACATAAAGTTCTTGAAAATATCTCTGGAAGTTAGTTAAAAGGAAAATTCCCAACTTGTTTAACAGTCTGTTCCCTTCAAGTATGTGAGCTATGTATGCCTGTGGGAGAGAAGGAAGGCTAACTCTGCATCTGTGATAACTGCTGTTGTCCTGTCTTCTAGTGATTGTGATATTTACAGTGCATAAACTGAAGTGCTGACATCTAATCCTGAAACTGAAAAAGCAGTGGGCACAGCTTTAGGTTTCACTATCTCCCAGGTGTATTGGTGATAAGATACAAGCTTTCCTGTTTTTTCCCTGTCCTTGGCCTCCCCAAGTTGCACAAACACCTGTACGTGACCTTTTAAGGGGATGATGAGAGAATATTTCACAGGCATTCTATGTGGGAAGTTTTAGTTTGTGGAAAAGAGTATATTCATACAGTGAATGACAGTAGCAAAATAAGAAATAAGAAAGACGTGCACATTAGGCTAGAATGGGGTGAAGAAATACAAAACTGAAGCAGAGGAAACAGCTGCTGCAAGCAGAAACTGGCAGGCAGGTGAGGGATCTAAATGGAGCTGGAAGAATGCCTTTACCTATCCTTTGCAGTTTATGTAAAATACATTTAAATGGATGCTGTGACTTTCAGAGTCTTCCAGTGCAACTCATCATATGAAATTTTATAAATGACTGAAACACTTTCTGCTACTGAAGGTGAATGCAATAAGGACTTTTCTATTCTTTGCATTCAGGTGCTGCTTGCAAAATCATCACGATCATCTTTGTGGTCCTGGCTGTGTATTTCTACAAGCCTCCAGTACCAAATAAAGCGGTGATGCAACAGGATGCAGAAATGGTATCTGCTGTAAACACATAAATTAGGAGCAAATCAGGGACTTTTGAAAGAAACCAATAAGAATAAGCACTTTTACAACACTTGTACCCAAGTTCTTGTACACTGTTGCCTAAATAAAAAAGATCACATTCAAAAAGTGAAAAACTTAAAATATTTGTGAATGTGTACTGTTGTCTAATTTGCTAAACATTTTTTAGTATTCCATTGTGTATATACAAAGAAATTACACTTAAATTTGCAGTCTAATTTTAAAAGTCTGGTGTGTAACTGAATTAAAACAAGTCAGCATACTCTGATCATAAAACAGGATAAAAGCTGACTGAGCCCCACTTACCCCTAAGCATTACTGCAGTGGGAGAAAACAAGCAACTTGGTATATTAAAGGGAACTGTGTTTATTTTATGAAGACTTATTTTATTGTGCTCATAATCTGGCCTAGTTCCTTTGGGGATTTTGTCTGTTGGAACACTTGAAAATGTGCAAGTTTGGCTGTGTTTAAAAAATATTTCTACATGTTTAATGGCATAAGTTCACTTTATGATATTTATAGAAATATGTAAATAGTTATGATAGAATATCTGGCATGTAAAATGAAATGAAATAAAATGAAATGTTAATTTAAGTGCTTGAGTTTCTATCTGGAATATATACAGAAAGTTTCTGCCCAGCTGCTCTATTTAAGATTGTTGAAATGTTTCTATAAAATTTAAAGATAAAACCTATTTTCTTATCACTTCTGTGTACAGCCTCACTTCCAAATGACTAAGTTTTAGGGTTCTCAACTCCAAGAAACAATGCTGAAGGCTAGCAAGATTGTGTATGGAAAAATCAGACGTAGAAAAATTCAGCACTAATTGTTCTTTTTTGCTTAATATAAGTCATTAAAGTTGTATTTGTATGGCACAACAGAAGTGGTATAAAAGTTAGCCACTCTCACCAGACATTAAATTATATTGCCTGCTACTGAAATATCATTCAATGTTAACAGGAAAGTTTTATTGAGACAGATATCCCCTGTGCTTGTACTTGGTTAATAAACATTTCCCTTCTGTTACACTGGTTGTGCGTGTCACTCTGTGTGTGCCCTCTTCATTGCATTAAAAGGATTGTACTCATGGAGTCTACCAAGGTTTTTAAACAACACTGCTACAAAGGAGTATGGCATATGCTTCATCTAATTCTTTAAATGTGGCTGTTAAATTGGGTAGTGGTTAAGTATGCAACTGAAGAAGATCCTCTGTAACTATTTGTAAATAACTGTTCAGGAAATAAAGCAAAATCAACTACACCCTGTGAGAGCAAAAGACTTGATGTCTCTTGAGGGAGGGGAGGAAAGGGGCAGAATTTGCTTGCTCCATGTAGCTGAATGCCTCCTTATAAGTTTTGTGATTCATTCCTGATAAATGGGCTCACAGTAAGACTAGTAACTTCACTTGGAGGAACGAAATACTTATCTTTCTTAAAGTTTAGGAATGTGGCCTGAAATTCTGAAATAGTTTTCCAGCTCTGTCATGGTTTGTGTGAGGTGTAGAAAATCACTTATAGTAAAGGAATGTAGTAGTGTAGCCCAACTGGTAAACTTGCTTCTCTTGCTTCAGCTGAGATAATAGTTTACAGTTTCTGCTGTTTAATGTGGTTGCATAGGCTACAGAACTTGTGGGGCAGAGCAATGAGAGCTTCCTCTTCTGAAGAAGTTATCAGCACTTACTTGCACTGGAGTGGTTATCTGGGTGGAGAAGGAAGGAAGCGTTGCTGTTGTAATTTGTAGTCCATCTCTGACTTAAAGATTACCCTTGCTTGTTTAGGAGGAGCAGCACAGACCAAATAGAAGTTTGCTGATTTACCCTGTGTCACAGCAATGTTAAATTAATGGATATAGCAACAGATAGTGGAGGGAAGTAGATGTTTTGTCAAAGGTTTTACAAAGTAATAGTGAAGTGTATTATGTGTCTGGACAGGGAGGGTGAATTAAAAGCTTCTCCAGTGACTGTGCCCACCAGAATGTTAAACCACAAAGTCCTATTTGTGTCAAGTCACTAGTGCTGAACCCCACAGGTCAATTCTGGGGCCAGTACAGTTCAACCTTGTCTTTAATGACCTGAATGATGGGATAGACTGTGCTTTGGAGAAGTGGATGATACCCTGAATGGTTGTTGCCATCTCCAGAGGGACTGTTAAAAGATTGAGGAAATGGGCAGACAGGAACCTCATGAATTTCAGCAAGGGAAGTACAAAGGCCTAAGGGGAAATAACCCCATGCACCAGTAATATGCAGAGGACCACCCAGTCAGAAAGCATCTCTCGTGGTTTGTGGTGGACAAGCTGACCACAAGGCAGCAATACACCCCTTCTGCAAAAGGCCAATAGTGTCTTGGTCTGCATCAGGCAAAGCACTGGCACCAGGTCAGAGGAGGTGATCCTGCCCCTTAGTGAGGATGAGAGTGCTGGGTCCAGTTCTGGGCTCTCCAGAACAAGGATGTTATAGATTTACTGGATGCAGTATGGTGTGGGGCTACAGAGATGACTAAGGAATGGGAATATCATTCATATTGAGAGAGTTGGGGAAGATCTTTTTTAGCCAGCAGGAGGTCAGGCTCAAGGGGATTAATTAATTCTCTTAACTAAATGCTCTTATTAATTCCCAGCTGTAAGGACAAGAGGCCATGGACACAAAGTGAAACACTCGAAATTTCCTCTGAACACAAGGAAACATTTTTTAACTGTGAAAGTGGTCAAACATTGGAACAAATTGCTCAGAAATTTATGGAGTTTGCCATTCTTAGGGGTGTTTAAAACACGGACATGATCCTGAATAATCTATTCTAGCTAATCTTCCTTGAGCACAGTGCTCTGACTGCATGAGCTCAAGTGTTCCCTTCCAGCCTAAATGGTTCTGTGTTTCCATGAGGTGCTCCCCAGTGTGGCTTTTGTCCTATTCATCACATGATGTGTAACTTCTATACATGTTGCTACAAGGGAAGACCTATCTGTTCTAGCAGCTAATACTCTATGTATGTCTCACTGGGTGATACTAGTTCTTTTCTAGCTAACAATGATAAAACATTTCAAACAGGAGTTGACAGTCTTAAGTGATTTGTACATGATCTTGAATGCTTGGACTGCTACATTCATGGACTCATATCCTTGAGGATATCAACTACCATGGATTTGGGGTTTAAGAGTTTTCAAGTATTGTCCATAATAAGGATGATTTGAAACTTTTTGAAAGTTGCATCTTCTAACTAGCATGATTATTTTTAGAAACATACCCTAGTGCAAGCAAGGCTGTCCCACTAAATATTGTAGTAGAACTAGAAAAAAAGTTTTAATTCATCTGTGAACAAGAAGTAAGCTTCTAAACCTAAGTATATTGCCCGTATAGCTAGTGTGGATGAATTCTCCAAAACTTTATTGGAGCCTCTTCTTGATAAATCTATAGGATTCCAGGAGTCTTACAAGGGAATGACAGTAATTAACTATTGCAGTTGAGACTGAACTTCTGATCTAAACTTTCTTTGTCTTTATATATTTTCTTAATCTCGAAACCAAGACTGCAAACTGCATTTTCTCTGTTTTGATGAGGAGGGATGATGATAAGGTAATCTCAAGTTCTGTTTGGACAGTGAAAGCTAGAGCCCTGATTGAAATATGCTAATTAATTCTTTTTATTTGAGAACTTCTCCAAAGTGAACAGCTTAACACCAAAGTTCACTTGCCATGGCAAGAGTACTTTTTTTCTGGCATCATGAATACTGAGAAAGGGGAAAATATGAATTTTGTTTTGCATGTGGCTACCATACATATAATTACTTAACTGTAGTGTTTTGTATACATACCTGCTTTGTGGAGTCTCTTTGCACATGATTTGAAGTACCTGAACAAAGTTACTGAAGTGTGTTGGTTGCAAACAGAGGAGACCAAAGTACATCTGCTGGCAGATTATGGACAGAAACGTAGAAACAGCAGGAATGCTGCAGCTTGTTAGCTCTTTTTACCAACCTGAGGTTTAGTTGCTGACCATTACTGAGATGATGACAGTAAGACTTGCACTGCTTCCTGGTCTAAAAGATGTTAAAGGTAGCTCAGGTGTAAGCAAGTGTAAGAAAAAAAACACACCCTTTAATTCTGAAAGCCTCCAAAAGGGCTGTGGATTGAGTAGTGTTTCTGTTTAGCAATGAATGAGTATGAAATCCTTATTTAGTCTTTTGTTACAGTAGCAGAACATATCATATAGCATATGACTGGGGTGGGGATTTTTGTTGTTGTTTATTTGGTTTTTTGTTGTTTGATTTTTTTTGGTTTGGTTTGGTTTGGGGTTTTTTTTGGTGGTGTTTTTTGTTTGTTTGTTGTGCGTGCGTTTTTCTTTTTCCACCCACCAGGTGGCTCTGTTTCTGCTAAAAAATAGCCAATTTCATTGGGTTTTCTATCTAACAGTACAAGTCTTTAGAGCACAGAGCAGAAAATATGCAACTTTTGCAAAAATAGTCTGTTAATGGAAATGCAACTGATGCATTTTTTCTGATTGATTTCGGTTTTTGCAGTGGCAGTGACTTTCTTTTTGTGGCAAATACATGAATTTGCCTGTTTGTGATTTATTTTCCTTTTATGACATGTCTGTGAAGCACACAGTGCAGCTCTATTTCTGTATGGATTCTTGCGGAGTTTTTTTTCCTGAAAGACGGAAATCCGCAGGCAAAAAAAAATCAATGTTAGACTAATACAAAACTACTGAGGAAGACAGTTAATCTTAATAAATGATGCAAAAAATCTGTACTAAAATATTTGTCTGCTGCTTCCATGGAAAATACACCCAGAAGAGTGAGTCTGCTACACAGAGGAGTCTTAAGAATTTGAGCAGCCTACCCATGTGTATGCCTTTCCAAATTTGTATAATGGGAGTGTTGGTAACTGGTTATAAAACACCTGCTCCTCTCCAGTGTACAGAATATCTCAGTAAATGTTCTAAACAGAAGTCCTTGTGGCACATATAAGGTTTTTTTTTTTTTTCTGATCATTATTAATCTTTGAGCATTCATATTGAAAAGGTGAATTTTTAGTATGAAATGGCGCTCTTGAGCAGAGGTGAACCATAAACCAGAAAAATAAAAACCAAGCTGAGTATGGAGCCCATCATTCCCCTTAAAATTATTCAAGAACTTCAAAGAAATGGCTGGACTAAATAGAGACCTGTTTTGCCCCCAGTATTTTGCTGTGAGATTGTCTTTAAAGGTACCAAATGAAGGAAATATTTAACTTGTTTGAAAATAAAACCGAAAACATAAAGTAGGGTCAGTTGGTCTGAAGTCAGTGAAGGTTTTGCTGTTTACTTAAATGGAATCAGGGTACTTAGACAAATTGTAAGACAATTCTTTGGTATTTGATGCACTTCCATGTATCCAACTGGAGGAAATTTGTGTCACAAAACTCAAAAGGTTTTGTAACCTATAAACCTTTTATGAAGTGACTGAGTTATGATAGAAATGCAAGCTGAAGAGAGGAGAATAGTGCTTTTCAGAATTATTTTTCCTACTTAGTCACGTTCTAAAAATGTCTGGCTTGTCATGTTTTAATTGGCTAGATGTAGAGATTGGTTTCACAGATTAGGAAAAGCCTGCTGATTAATGCAAATCCACACCTCCACCTTTGCACTTCGCATTTCTCAAACATCTGTCGCCCTTCCTTTGAATGGCAAACTGTCAGGCTACAGATAATGGGGGCTCCAAAACACTGAAGTAATTACCTGCAATGAGTGAACTGAAGCAGTTCCAGCAGGATATTGGCAAACAAACATACTAAACCAGCTACATCAGGAGACATGAAACGAGACAAAACAAATGCGGGCTGAAAATGTGTCACAGGGAAACTCGTACAGGAGATGAGGAAGATTACATTGCTATTGTATTTCATTCTAGTCAAGGTTAATGACCTGCATTTGAAGAGCTTTGTAAATCAGTTATTTGTGCCTACCAGAACACAAGGACATCCAGTGGTTGGTTGCATAGAGACATAATCTTCTGGAAACAAACCCTGGAAACAAATCTGGTAGTGTGAACATTGCAGCATGTGATAAGTGTCGTGGTCTAACCCCATCTGGCAACTAAAATCCCACAGCCATTTTTTTAACCCCTCCTGATGGGATAGCAGAGAGAATTCGAAGAGTAAAAGTGAAAAAAACTAGTGCATTGACATAAATGTAATGTAATAAGTAAAGCAAAAGCCACACATGCAAACATACCAAAGCATTTCACCTCTTCCCACAGTCTGGCAGGTGTCCAGCCACCTCTGGGGAAACAGGGCTCCATCATATGTGATGGTGACTTGGGAAGAGAAGCCCTATCACTCCAAACATTCCCCTCTTCCTTCTCCTTCCCACAGCTTTATGTGCTGAGCATGACACCACACGGTCTGGAATGTCACTTGGGGTCACCTGTCTTGGCTGTGTCCCCTCCCAGCTCCTTGTGCCCTCCAGGCACACTTGCTGGTGGGGTGGGGTGGGCAGCAGAAAAGGTCTTGGCTCTGTGCGTGCCCTGCTCAGCTATAACTAAAATATCCCTGTCTTATCAAAACTGTTTTCAGCAGAAATCCAAAACATTGCCCCATTCCAGCTACTGTGAAGAAAATTAACTCTAGCCCAGCCAAAACCAGCACAGGAGGATAGCTAGAAGAAAAAAAACCAAAAACAAACAAACAAACCCCCCAAAACCCAACAAACGCCACAAGCAAACAGAAAAAAATAACACCACAAAACCCAAACCCCCACACTATGTGCAATTTAAAAGAGTTTATTTTCTGATACTATAAGAATTATTTACCCTTTTGCAAGGCTGGGTCTGCATAACTAGTCTATTTTCTGAGAGTTCTTTTCTTACAAGGTAACTTTCCAATATTTCCAGCTAGTATTTTAGCATGGCTGTGTTTTAATTTGGGTGCCCTTCATCTGATATAGCAGGAATCTCTTTGACTTGACCTCCTAAGAAGATAAGATAAATGTGACCTTTTATTGTCAGTTGATTCCTTATTTACGATTTCCTCCATGTCCTTCTTGAGAGTTCTTTTGTCTGTGAGTGACTCTGTACCAAATTTGACACAGATAAGACACAAATATGTGAAACTTCCAGAAAAGTTCATAGAACTTCACCAGTTTTCCAGCCAGAGCTCAGCCAGGAGTGTATGATGGAGTGTAGATCTGGAGGAGTAAATGCCCTTTGTCAATGCCCAGTGAGATTGCACTGGAACAAAACTTTATGATTGCTGATGGTACCTTAGAAGTGGATCAAGAAACCAGAAAATGAAGTTTTCTGGTTGAAACCTGCAGTAACTTATAGTGAGAGTAATTGAGGCAAATATTTTTATATTTAAAAAATCTTCAAGGTAACAAATTTCAGGCTCACCTAGTTTTGACTTAGGTCTCTGACTTCATACAGGTACAATTTTTACTGCTAATTAGTACTTATTATTGAAGAACCATCACAGTTTGGTGAACACCCTGTTCACCAAATAGATGGAAAAGGACTTGCCTATTATTTTGGTCCCACCATTGTGACCAAATATTTAACTTCAATCATGTGGGTCGTTCCCCCGAAGTATCCAAACATTTCAAGCTAAGCAGACACACAAATTCTTGTAAGGTAAGGCATGTAAGCAACTCAGAGCTACTGAGACAGTAGTTGCTACCAGGATTTCTCATCACATTCACGCCTTCAAAAGGATTTGTGCTCTCATTCAAAGCATGCAGCCCACAGGAAAGACAAAGATACTGAAAACAATCGGAAGAGCAATTAGATGCTATTAATTCAGTTGCTGTAATAGTAAGTCTATTCTACTTCATGGATCTCACTGCATTTTTCAGTAGGACTTATTACAAGGTTTTGGGTCATTTCTGTTTTCTTGAGTACCTGAGCTGTTATGGAGAGTCTGCCTTAAACCCTTTCAGAGTTAGATTTTTTTTTTGGTGTAGTACAAAAAGAACTCTTTTATCCTTGCTTTTTTCATTAAAAAGCTCTATTAGACAATTTCCAAATACAGAAGCTACTGTTCTGGGAATAGTTAAATAGATATTTTGTTCAGTTTATTTATTTATTTGTTTGTTTATTTATTTATTTAAAATTTTTGGCTAGTTATATGAGCAGATCTATGTTTGCCAGCTTTAAGTTTCAAAATTACACAAATCCAAATGAATTTTTCTTTCTGTTTAATAGTGAGAGTTGGGCACTAAGGCATTGAAAGAAACTAAATGTCTTAGCCCAGTCTGTCTATCAAACTACTCAAGAATTTTTAGTGTGTTGTTACTTGACCTCCCATGCAAAGTTTAAAGTGCTTTACACAGTTTCAAGTAAGTAGTCCTCAAACTATCTGGAGACTAATGCAATTTAGGGGTTTCCTGTGTTGTCGTAGAATCAGAGAATTATCAAGGTTGAAAGAGACCAATGTCAACCCAGCACCACCAGTGCAATTCCTAAAGCACTAAGCCACATCACACATGGTCAGATCCAGACACGTCCTGAGCATGTGATGGTGACTCCACCACCTCCCTGGGCAACTTATTCCAGTGCCTGACCACCCTAGCAGTGAAGAAGTTTTTTCTAATATCTAATCTGAGCCTCCTCTGTCTCAGCTTAAGGCTATTTCCTCTGGTCCTCTCACTGCAGGCATGGTAGAAGAAACTGGCCCCCACTTCACTGCAACCTCCTTTCAGGTAGTTGTGGAGAGAAATGAGGTCCCCCTGTTGCCTCTTCTTGAGACCAGACTAATCCAGCTCCCTCAACCATTCCTCATAAGACATATTTCCTAGCCCTTTCACGGCCCTCGTTGCTCTTCACTGGACACATTCCAGCACCTCAGTGCCCTTTCCAAAGTGAGGGGCCCAGAGCTGGACACAGCACTCAAGGTGTGGCATCACCAGTGCCCAGGGCAGGGGGATGGTCACTCCCTCAGTCCTGCTGGCCACAGTATTCCTGACACGGGCCAGGATGCCACTGGCCTTCTTGGCCATCTGAGCCCACTCTGGTGATTTTTAAGCTGCTGTTCACCACCTCCAAGTCCCTCTCTACCAAACAGTTCTCAAGCCCCTCCTCCCCCAGCCTGTAGCACTGCATGGGGTCTAGGTTTTTTGGGGTTTTCCTGTTTCAAGGCACTCAAACTGAAAAACAGTTGAGATTATGCATGAAAAACAAATAATACTTTTTTTTTTTTTTTTTTTTTTCCTGGGGTTTTCTGCATTACACTCAAACAACTCAGTGTTTAGTTGCCTACTGGAGAAAAACATACTATCCAAAAATACTGTGTAAAAGAACTCCAGATTGCAACAGTAAAGTACCAGAAGACTAAGCAGGTAAGATGGGCAGGAATTTAACCAATAAGTAGTAGTGCTAAGTATCTTGATTTTGTTTTCCCTTTGAACTTGTTCATTGTGCCTGCTGTGCTTAAGCTGTACTTGATTTAAAGTAATTTTAAAACATTTGTAAGTCAATTCAGAATCATGCTGTTATAAATGAATTGCCATAATGGATGCATTTGGAAGGATACAAATGTGTGGAATGCACAGTGTTGTAAAATAAGAGTTTCACTTACTAATGTGACTGCACTTTGTATTTTTGGTATTCTTTGCTGTGCATGATTGTGTTGTGGCTTATAGCCCAGTCTGGTTTTTTTGAGGCTATTTTTCTTTTGTGCAAGAGTTCTTATAGCAGGTTAGATGGCTCTTGCTGGAGGCTGTGTGCATTAACTGAGAAAAAAAACCCAACTTTGCTTTTTTTCTGTTCCTCCTTTTAATTAAAAGAACAAACATAAAACTGCTTGGAACGCTGTGGGGACTTCTAAGTAAAATTCCTGTAAGACTCAAACCCCATAATGAGCAGCTGCTATGATCACTGTGTGAAATATTTATGGAGTTATCACCACTGGGCCAGAAAGCATATCACATAATGGGATGGTTGATGTGCGTGTTGGAGCCCTTAAGCTACAGAGCAGCAGTTTGTTGGCAATAAAATGTGATGGAAATCAATGCAGACTGGATAGAATTTGATCCAGTAGAACATCTGTCCTGAATGTTGGAAGTAAGACATATTTGTGTCAGCTGCATACAAAAGCTACATAAATAATGGAGAGTTGGAAACCAATAGGTAAGTTTTAGCACATTGTTGCTTAATCAAAGTACTTAGTGTCCATGAAGACAAGAAGTATATTCCCAGGATAATAAAACAGAAGGAATTTCAGCTAGGTGCTATTATATACAAATAGCTTTGTGCTAGTGGTGTTTCCTACTCAGGTATAATATAATATTACATGTTATTTGCTAATGAAGATTACTGTACCATGAAGTCAATTCCAAGAGAAGTCACAGAAAGAAGAAATTGAATTGGCATAGGAATGAATCTGGGAAAAACCTGTGTGATAGGTTTAGTGGACACTCTATATAGGACCTTGCATGTATATAATTACACGCTGATGGAACTTACTTTTTAATTTCATGTGCTCAGAGGAGCTTGTGTTGTGCACATTGTCTTGTGATGGCATTTGAGACTAAAAGCAGTGCAATTCAACATGATGTCCCTTGTGTACATAAAGGTCAATATTGAAGTTGGCACAGGCATAGTGATTAAGTTTTCTTCCTTCTGAAAAATTGCCAGACTAAACCAGACTGACAGCAGTGATCTAGTTAATTCTTCCATTTGTTGATTGGTGTAGTTTGTTTCGATATAGTCTGTCTCTGCCAAAGTATAAGCAAAACCAGCTGACCTGGGCTCAACAGGGCTCAATGCTGCTGCTCTCGGGTCTGAGGAAAAAGATACAAATCTTCTTAAACGCACAGTGAATGGTTGCTAGTGTCTCATTTATAAGTCTGTATTCTTTGAACAAATTTAGACTTACTTTGAATGGCATTTAATTCACCTTGAACTCCATGGTGGTTTGCATGGATTGCCTGGTGCTCTCGGTGTATATTTTGTTGTCCTTCACTTTCATATTGAAATGAATTCGGCAAAAGGTGATAGTTACTAGTTTTATCTTGTAGCTTTTTCACGTTGTGCTTGTCAGACAAGGTATTTTCCTTGAATTTAATTTTCAAATTTGGTTTAGAAAAGAGTATCTGTAGTGTGTTATGTGTTATACGGAATTAAGGTCACACTGAGATACCTGAAAGGACTGTTTATATGTCCAGCTGCAGTACAGTGCAGAGGTACCTGAGCTCCATTAAATACTAAAGATAGAAGCTCTTGCATTTATCCAACATCTCAGCTTGAATGCTTGTTCAGTCACCTTGAGATGAATAGAAGTCTTCAATGTAGACCTCTTCAGAGGATCCTAAGCTTCAACTTGCATTAAAAGGCAAAGTCTTTTGTGATTCTTCTGTCTGACATTCTGTGTGTTTATTTATTGTTATCACAGGGAGCCAAGTCTAGCTGCCACTGAGTGACTTAATTTCTTTTCAGAAAGGATATTGTGAGAGCAAGAGTAATTGAGATAGATAAACTGGGGCAGTGAAATACCCTTCTTCCCCTCAACCCCCCCATATGCTTCTAAATTATTGAAATAACTATGTGGTAGTGACTACGTGATCTAACAGTACAAGAGTGTGTAGTTGCTGCTCTCTTAAAATTATGATCCTAATGGGAATTTATTTCTTCAAGTAGCAAATTCACTTGCTGAGATCAGCATTTTGGTAGCAGAAAATTAAAATGAAAGTAAAATTGTAATTGCCAGCATCTGATGCAGAGCAACACACCAGTAACCATTAAATCTTATTGTTCTCTCTGCAGAGGGAAAGGGATGATCAACATGACATTTTTTAGCACTTCCAATTCATCCCTGTTGCCTGTTTGTTTTAAAGAATTATGTGCTTGAACAAAGTTCCCTTTCCCTTCGACAGTATTAGCCTCAGACTTTAGCAAATTACAAATTAAATGGCAAATTAAAATGCTATTGTAGTACTGCACAGTTCAGGAAGGACCCAGTGCCAAAACTCTTGATGGGTGTACTTGTGTCCTCACACCCAGCATGAAGCTGAGTCTCTGCTGGGTACAGTGCGTGTAGTGGGTCCAAGTGACTCTTGAGAACCCGTGTAAACCATCACACACTGATACTGCATGCTTGGCAGGGATTCAAAATGTTTGGTTTGGTTTTCTGCATTAACAGTGGGAACTGGGAGCCTGAATTTTTCAAGCGCCCAGCAGTACAAAAATTTAACAAACACAAGTCCTATGCTATACTGTATTATTTTTATATAATATTGAAGTTAATTTTATAGAAATTAGTAAATCTTTCAGAATGACAGGTACCTGGTTAGCCTATGTCCAGTCTCAGGACAAAAGGCAGAAAACTTTTATTTTCTTAAATTGTAGTTTTTTAAAGAATATGACTTTCAGCACTGGAAATACATGCAAAATGTTAAACATAGGGTTAAAATAAAAACACTAGGGCAGCTTTTCTTTTGCCATAATAGTTTTAATTTTTGGTGTAATTCAGGAATATGTTTGCCCCTTTCAGAAAGCCATTCAGAACACAGAGGCAGCCACATCCTTTCAGTCTTAGAGGATTGCAATGCCTGCACAAGGCTGATAACACTGAGACAGAGGTAAGAACTGCAAGGAAGAAAGTTGTGTTTGGGACAGAAGTCCAGAATTTCGAATACCTAAATCCCTGAGTGGTTGCTCTCTGTCTCAGGAAATGCCCCAAATCCAGGCTTAGGTCAGTTTCTGTCTGCAAGTTTCTACTGATGCTTGAAGATTACATTTGGATAAGTGTTACTAGTTGAATTTGAACTAATTATATTTCTATGCTAATTGGAATCAGAATACACATCTCCTACCTTCCAGCTAATTGTCCTAACAAAGGCTTTAATGAATGCACTGTCATGGTGCATTGCAAGTAGCTGGAAATCAGACCTACTCTTGTTCTGATTTAATAAAAATACATCTGACATGAATGTGATAACAAAGCAAAATTAATATATACAGCTTAAAAGTCTGTGCTCCTCATACCCAGAAGGATATCCTGATCCTGAATATCTCCTAGAGAAAAGATGTCTTAAAATTCAGCGTGGGAGGTAGTTTGTATGCAGTCTAATTTTATTTATTTTCCTTTTTTTAAAATTTTTTTTCTTTTTAGTAAATAATCTGAGACTAGCCACTGGAATTTCTTTTTTTTTCCTCTGCTTTAATCCTCTCTGATAGTTTCTGGCTGGATATTTTGGAGCAGGCATGTATCAGACAGGAAGTTTATTTTGATCAGCTGAAAATGTTGACAGCTTAATGATGATGACTCTTTGTGGATGGTGATTCTTCTTTCTTAAAACTTTAATTGAAGAAACAGAAAATCTAAATTCCTTGTAATTTAAAGTTTGGGTGTGGAGAATAAGAGGTTGTATCCAAAGAGCTAATGAATGGTTCTTAATCATGGTTGTATTCTTGTTCTTTTGCCAGTTAATGACCAGTTGAGAAGAGTTAATGGTCCTCAGCTGCATCTTGGACCATTAACCACTGAAGAAATCATTTCTTAGCAAGTGCCTGCTGTTAGGAGTTTTACAAGCTAAATGTATTTTAATGTTTTCTGAAATGCTTTTGTGTTTTTGTTTTTTTGTTTTGGTTTGGTTTTGTGGAGGTTTCGTATGGTTTTGTTTTTTCCCAAAACTTGTCTGGCGTGTGTTATGACATGGTGCAGACTTCACCTTTTGTTCAATACCATGTAAATCATAGAAAAAAAACACCAAAATGAGCATTCCTTCAAGTTTAAAAATTGAACCATTCAATACTCCAAAGTCTTTTCTGATACTGGAATTGAATTACATTCTTTTTAATCTACTTGAGCAAGGTAGGGACTTTGTATAAAACCCAGTGTATTTCTGTCACTCACAGGATGCTTGTGGGTAGCATGAGGACAAGGATGGTGATTACATATAATCTTATAATTTGCATAGTGTTGGGTCTGTTGCACATTGGGAATGTGAAGTATTTATGATAATTCTCTGGGATATGCTCACTGCACATAAATGTACTCAATGTGTTACAGATTTTTTTCTTCACGTTCACCTTTTATTACTTATTGGCAAGAGTTGTACAAGTAAGTTTGAGATGAACAATCTATCTCAATTGAACTGATGTACCTAATGTTGGAAAAAAGTGGGGGGAAAGTCTTAAATTTATTAATGAGTTTATCCTGGAATATTTCCTTGAAAAACAAGTATCTTAATTACCTTTGATGTTTCTAGCTACTGGCCCTGGAAATTACAAAAGCTCTAGAAATTACCCATGGGTTTTTTTTGGTTTTGTTTTGGTTATTTTATTTTTAATTTTTTTTTCATAATTACAGTTTTAAAATCATAAGTCCTTCTCTTTCTGCTGGTAAAAGAGGTAGTATTCTGGCCCCATAATACTACAATATGTCTTCTTGTAGCTGAATTCTTAATGAAAACTTAAATGAAATCAGCTTCCATGTTTCAGATTTCCCGTGTCCATCTTGAAAATTATATGGCAAAATATATATACTTCTCATGGACTTAATCTTCATAGGTGGTGACCAAACCAAATTATGGTTTCTGGCAAACAAAATACAGTGAATGACAAGTTTGTAGTGGAAGTTGTGTGCTGAGGCTGATATGTAAAAAAGATAAAGATGTTTTTGAACACTTCTGCTCTGGTAGAATTAATTTAAAAGAAGGTAATAATGTATGGTTTGTATGTTTCTACGTGTGTAAACCTTCCAAAAACAGGGTGGCTGCTATTGTTCTTGTTGTTATTATTATTATTAATACTGCTGTTAGTGCTGCTACTACTCCCCATCTGCTTCTCTTTTCTACCAGAATCTTCTGGAGTTCTTCAAAGAAGTAAAAAGGTTGAGCTTCACATCCTACAGTGTATGCTGAAATATCTCCTACTGAATTAATTACAGGTGTATGAAGATGATCCTGATCTTCCATCAGTGTGCAGCAACTTTCTAGATTGCACTGCAAAACCTAACAGGCCGATGTGTATGTTATATCCAGGGATCATACAGACCACTGAATTAAAAACACTGAACTGCCCTTGAGATTAAATGATGCTGAAACAGAGAATTTAAGCAGAGTCTGAACACTTTTGTTAATAATGGTTGCATTTATCAACCCGAAATGATCCAAAGACTTTGTAATTAAAATGATATAGTAAGTGTTGGGAGGAAAAGTAATAGAAAGCTATTAAAAATTTGTCTTAACTTTTTTTAAATTATTTTTTTCTTTTTGTTAAGCAGATGCTAGTGGTGGGCTGAATTTAATTACATGCCAAGGAAGTTTTTTAGCAGTTAATCACAAGGGCATTCAAGAACTGAGGTTTGGGATGAGATCTAAGGTCTGTTCCCCAAATTTTGATTTGAAAAAATTGTTCCTTAATTAGCCTGGGGAAGGATGACAGAAAAAAAAGTTAATGGCCAGAAAAATTCTTATCTAATAACCTAAATTTGATATATATCTACCTCCTTACTTCAAAAAGTACCATGCAAACCTGTAATATTTTTGCTTCTGTGTTCTTTCAACTAGATAATGGACCAATTTAGTACATAAATCAACATGCAATTAGTGTAAACTCTAGTATAAATTTATTACACATTGAGTTTCTGAAATATCTCATTAACCTCTTGGTAATACAGTTTGTTATATTTAGAGTGTAAGCTTGTCCTTTTTGACTTTCGCATATGCTCAGTGCTGTGGCAGCTGCAGCACACACCAAATGGGAAGCTCTACCATTTATGGTTTATGTTCCACAGATTCAGTCGCTGTAAAATGACTACAGTGAGTAGGAACTAAGATTATCCACCTTGTGGTTTAAAAACTCCAACTACTTTCCATTATTTTCAAGAATAAAAGATGGATAGTCCATAGAAGTAGTAAACAGTCACTTGTTATTCACATACCTGTATGATTTGTGGGTTTATGTAGCTGTCTTAGCCTTCCTCAGTTATCTCTTTTCTATCTTTTAATGGGCACTATTTTGCTTAGTCTTGCCCCTCAACTGGTGTCTTCTGAACTTTCTCTGGTTACCTATCAACATTGTATTTCCAATTATCAATAGCAGAGCAGAAAAAAAATACCCATGCACCAGTAAGCAAACACTCAGAAATCTTTCTGGGATATCATAAACATGACTTTTTATTGTTATTTGAAACAGCCAATTTAAAGTACTCTTAGTTCTGGGGGGGGGGG